>JAAEAF010014063.1:0-38382 GCA_011037195.1 Triatoma infestans
TCCCTTCCATGCTTGTGATTGGCTGGCAGGTATCTAGGTCTAAGTCTCCCTTCCTGCCGCCCTTCTGCCAATGATATAGCCTCGTTTTGCTCTGAAAAAAAACATTAATCGTCTTTTCCTGAGCAGCGACAGCCATGTCCTATATAGACGGAATCCAATATCTCTATTTAAACAGTTTTCCTCTTTTTCTCAATTTCTAGTGCCTTTCTTCATAATAATTGTTTACTTTTACAAGCACTTTGATGTCCTCCAAATGTATTGCATACCCAGTTGTGACGAATGCTCTGTAAGTGCAATCATTTTCCTTTTCTTATAATATAAATTAGTATGACTACAATAAAATAAAGTTCCAGTCCATTATGATTAGTTTATATTCATAATATTGTCGTAACGTAGGGTATATAAAACTGTACAGTGAAATTTACAAATAATTTGTTTCTTGTTTTGTTTTTTTTTTGTTAAAGAAATCATTTCTTGTCTGAAAAGGTGTTAGCAGGTTCAACAAAGTTACTTGAGTGAAACCATTCTTTACACCAAACACTACCAGGAATTGTTTTGACAAGATTACATCTTCAAAGTTGGATAATGTAACAAATTAAGACAGAATATTTGTATAAGAAAACTAATTGTCATACCACAGTAAGTTAATATTAAAAGAAATATACTCATTAAAACCAGTCCTACATTATAAATAGTAAAAATAAAAAGGTAATAAAGTAAATAATAGTAAAACATTAATAATAAGGCACTCAAGGTAAAAAAATATTATCAGTAAAAAGGATGAAAATTAAAAAAACAAAAAAAAAAAACAAACATATATAGTTAATTACTAAAATTATTATAAAAAGAAGACCTTGCCATTTGTTATCCAATTTCTTTATGACATTATGGTTATTGTCGTATGAAACAAACACAGTTAAAATAATATAAAAAATTTTTAAGTCGCAAAATATTAGCAAATTAAAAACAACCATAAAATTCTCCCCTCCCCTTCAACAAGAAACTGTTCATATTTATAAATATAACATCCACTAAAAAAATATAAGTCTGTCCATCTAGATGAATAATTAAAAATAAATATGATGGATAAAAACATTAATAACTTTGTTTTATTTATTGGATTTAAAAACTTTTACAAAATATGATGGTTAAAATTAAATAACAAAAAGTCCATAATAAGCATAAAACACTTTATTATACAATATCGAGCTTTCGACCTGGTAGCTGAATCATTTTTAAGATTACATAACTAGGATCAGGATAACATAGCAGGTTACAGTTTAATGATAGGTTATATTTATATACTTTAGCAGTGTTGGGAAAACAAGCGATGTCATTATTTCAATAAATTTGTATAGATGGCATTAAAGAACAGCAATATCTGTTTTAAAATCAACAATGTGCTGTTTCTATTGATTCATTCATTTCTATTGTTTCTATTGATTCATCCAGTCATTTCTAAAAATATTGAAACAAATATTGCTGATCTTAATGTCACATATACAAGTTGAAATAATGACACCAACACTGGTAAAGTATGAAATATAACCTATCATTAATCTGTAGAATTAGATTTAGATTGTTGTAGGGGATTATTGCAACTGCAACCTGAAAGATCTATTGTGCCCCCCCCCCTGAGGCTTGTCCAATGCACAGCCGGCCTCCAAGCAGCATTCTCTAGCTACAGACAACACTGCCCATCACCGGAAAGTGAGTTGTAGAGGCTCCTAGGAAGAAAAAAATCCAAGGGCGGCGTGCTGAATTCGAACCGGGACCTCCGAGTTGCTAGTCCAGCTCGCTACCACTGAGCTAATCTCTTCCTTCTCCCTTGGCTTTACCCAATTAACTAGGGACGGAGACCCTAGTTGTTTGACCTTGTCTCTAAAGTGTAGATTGTATGTAGTTTAAGTGTTTTGATGAAGTGCATGGAGTACTGTTCTGATGCTCCCTAAGTAACTGCATGTATCAGATACCCCTTGCGGGCATCATTAATCTGTAACCTGCTATGTTGCAATGATCTAGTTGTGTAATCTAATCTTGAAAATGATCAGGCTCCCAGATAGAAAGTTCGATATTGTATAATAAAATGTTTTATACATATATATTAATGCACATTTTGTAATTTAATTTTAACCAATCATACATGTTGGTTTTCCTGAAAAAGAAAGATCTTGAAAAAAACCATAGCATCTTTAACAAGTGTTGAACCACAGAGTGACAGAAGCGTATCAGCCAATTCTTTATGAATACTGTAGTAAAGTATCACATATCTTTTATATTTATTGGCCCCGAAGAGATAAGTCACGAAGAATTGAGCTAAAATCCCCAGGAGAGTTTAAAATTAGTATAAAGAGAAGAAGCCTAAGATTGTAAGGCTCAAGAGGAAAAGCAACTAGAAAAATTAAAGCTGGAAATGACACAAAGAGAGACAAAGGAATAGATCTGAATTGTTCTCTTTTAGAGCTTACAGGAATGAAAAATCAGTAACCTAAACTAGTAATGAATATATTGCCATGAATAATGCCATTTTTAGTAATTTAGTATGTTGGCAATAAAAATAGCTATCATTAAAAATGAAAGGCAGGTAAAAGTTAACCTTGAATACAATTTAAACACATATTTATGAGTGTGATTAAAAGTAAATTATAAAACATTAACTACGTTTTTAAAGTGAGATTAACCTAAATATATATATAAAAAAAACAAAAACATAAATAAACAACTAAATATTTAAAAAAGAAGAAATAATAATTGCGCAATCGATTTTCTAAAAATAGTAAACAACTTAATAAATCAATAACAAATATTTTATGAAACCAAATAATGAAGCTATGAAATGTCAATTTTGTAAATAAACTAGAGAGTTTATTATTAGATATGATAAGTAAATAAATAAAGTTGGAAATCAACTACAAAATAAGTAAGTGGGGGGAAAAAGTAAAGGAAATAACCATCATATTATGAATATATTTTATTAGTTGGTCTGTCTTATGTGTCGTCGTCTGCCAATCAATTTATTTCTATCAAAATAAAAAGCGTTTTTATCAATTATTTGATACTATAAAAAGAATCTTCAGAAATGTGTCTTTTTTTTTCGTTTCAAATCAAGTGAATCGCCCTCTTTGTAAACAATTTTATAAAATGTTATTTACCTATACAATATAATTCAATATTTCAGAGGATGATTTGTTGTAATAAAGATTTATTTTTTCATGATTTAGATTTTTTTTTCAGATTTCAACCTTATTTAGACTAAAAATATATCTTTAAAATAATTTAGACGCTAAGAGGCAAGATTATGTGAGGAAACGAAGATGTGTGAAATTGTTAAAGAGGTGAAATAGAAATCCTGGGAGGAATTTAGGAGAGAAATGCAAGCAAATTATCAGGAAAACATCAGAAAGTTCTGGACCACTGTAAAAGCACTGAGAGGTTAAGAAGTGTAAACAATTTAGAAATGTTAAGGATTCTGAAGGAAAACTGATCACGGAGGAAAAGAAGATATTGGAAAAGTGGAGAAGGATTGCGAAGGGAAATTATCGGCCCTAAGCTACGAATCCCCACCAAGTGAAAGTGAAGCTAGAGTAGCTAGTCAGAATGCCCGTATGGAGGATGACACAATTTGGACAGAAGAGGTGAAAGAGGCTAAGGAAGATTAAAATTAGGAAAGGCCTCAGGAAGAGATAATATTGCCCCCGAGTTTTTAAAATATGGAGGGAATGAAATCGTCAAGGCCCTGAAAACTCTCTTCCAATTGGTGTGGGACCGAGAAAAGATTCCCAAACACTCGGAATCCCCAGTCTTTGTCCCAATCCACAAAAAAGGCAACCAATCAGATTGCAGTAACTACAGGCCTATATGTCTCTCTCAAATAGCATACAAGGTATATACCAAGATTCTTGAGAGAATGTTGAGGAAATTGGTGGAGGACGAGTTAGAAGAGGAACAATCTGCCTTCTGACCTCTCTATGAAAATGCTCACAGAAAATACTTGGGATAGAAATAAAAGTATTCACCTTGCCTTCTTGGATATTCAGTCTGCATTTGACTCGGTCCCTAGACATGAAATATGGCAGGCTGTGATGCGCAGAGGGATACCGTCAAGTTTAATACAAGCAATCAAATGGGTGCACCAAGACCCTAAAGTTGTAGTAAGGCTAAATGGAAAGGAATCAGAACCTTCCACTTGCTAAAAGAAGTCAAGCAGGGAAACTGCTTAAGCCCACTATTGTTCATAATCGATATGGACGAAATTTGGAAATTATATGTAAGCGAAGGACTCCTATAACCTTGATCGGATACCAAAACATGACACCGGTACAAGCACAGGCACTGATCTATGCTGACGATATAGTACTATAGGAAATACATAAGAGCAACTACTGACAGCTGTGACTGAATGATGGGAAGAGCTGCGCCGCAAAGATCATTAATATCTCCAAAAGTAAGGTATTGTGCTTAGAGAGAGATGAGGAATCATCATTCCGAATTATATGCAATGGAGAAGTTCTGCAGACAGTCACTACTTCGAATATCTAGGATCGGTGATTACCGATTAGTCGGGATGGCAGAATTGATCAGGAGGTATTAAATAGGATAAAGAAAGCTAACGGCATATCCTACCAAACAAGCAACACACTGATTGGAAAGCAGGAGTTAAGAAGTCCTGATGCTAAATTGGTACTATATAAAACGGTGTTCTTGCCTCTGCTCCTTTATGGTGCTGGATAGGCATGCCAGTAAGCGGTCGACGGTGGAAATACGCTTCCTGAAGCGCATCCTGGTTAAAACTAAGAGGGACTGTATCAGGAATGCGCCAATTAGAGAAGATCTGCCAGCGCGGCAAATTTTGGAGGCCCGACAGTTGGGATGGTTTGGCCATGTTTGGAGAATGGAGGATAGGCACAAGGCCAAGCAAATGCTCGATGCCAGACCCATTGACAAGAGAACAAGAGGTAGGTCTCGACTCATGTTTAAGGAATATAGTGAAAAACTCGGCTAGGCAAAAGGGGAATCTCTTACGGGGATAAGAAGGATGGCAAGGGATAGGGACCGATGGAAGGGCTGGATTGGGGCTGCTTCTCCACGCCTCACAAAGGAGATAGGGAAAGAAGAAGAAGAAGACGCTAAGAGGGCGTCTATATTGAGGATTCACTGAATAAGGATAATAAATACACAAATTCTTCTAGGGCGTGTGTTGGTGTAGTGGTTATGAGACTTGTAAGTGGGACAACCCCAGTTCGAGTCCCGCGTATAACACCTAAATTTTATATTCGTTTAAAAAATGTAAATAGTAAAGTAGGTGCTTCCGCCCCCGTCTATGAGACCTAATTTGGTAGTTGGACGTTAAGCCTGCATGAAAAAATAGGCGTTACTTTACTTACACAAATTCTTCTATACTTTGGTTGTCTTTCACCTGACTGAGGAAAGATAACTTTCCTTATATAATTTACCGAATCGCCTTGTGCAGAATGGATTAATAATTTGCAAAACATGATGGGTACAATTGAATTTATTTCAACAATGAATAAATGCTGCCCAGAATAGCACTAATTATTTGGTGGTTTCCTGCGGCACTAATCTTGATGAACGCTGAGGTTCAGAAGAATACTGCAGTGACAATACCGAATAAAACATCTGAAGAATAAAAAATCTGGTGTGAAACACTAACACAACTTTCTCTTACTCCAGTTCTCAAAATTATAATTGACAAATTTTATAGTTTGTGTACTAAATTTAATGAAATTCGTCGAAACTGTTCAGTAAAAGTGCACTTCCGATTTACTAATTTTCTTAAAACTCGGAATTTTGGCCATATATTTATTTCTAATTAGGTCTGTTTGTATGTTTAGTTAGTTTCAAGAAAATCGTTGGAGCCATTTTTTAGAAAATCGAAAAAAGTGAAAAAATTATTTAGTAAAGTGGTAATGTAAAAGCACTTCCGGTCATCCGATTTTTTTCAAACTCGGAATTTCATCAACATATTTACTTCTAATTAACATTATTTAGATGTCAGAATTGTCTAATAAACTGAAACAGCACTTTAAATAAAAATCTAACCCCAGCTCTCTCTCCAAAAGTGCCCTTAAAGGTATTTTTCCCGGAGAAATATTTCAAATAAAAGTTGTAGCTCTTTGTATATGTGGTTGATATACCAAGTTTAAAGAAAATCGTTTTAGCCTTTTTTGAGAAAATCGCAAAAACGTAAAAAAAAACTAGTAATGTGGTACTTCCGGTTGAGGAATTTTGGCAGATAACGTACTGTCAGATACCTAAACGGAATAACAAGTTTCAATTTTCTACGGTTTCTCGGTTTTGAGCTATGCTGTTCACATACACACACACACACAAACACCACTTTGTAAAAACCACTTTTATGGACTCAGGGTATCTCAAAACGGATATTTCCGGTGAAAACTCGATATCGAAAATTTGACACGATTACAATACTTCCTCTTACTAGGGAGTAAGAGAAAGTAAAAAACCTCGAGTGTGAAATCTTCACACAATTTTCTCCTGAGTGTGTAATTGGCACAATTCTAATTCAAAAATTGTTTTCATACTTGATATTTTTACTGAAAGTATTCATTAATAGCCAATATTATAATATAATGGAGGCACATTATAATGAAGTGATGATACTGTAGTGGGAAGTCCCTATAGATTCCAGAACTCTAGAATGGAACAGTTGTAATTGTTAAAGCCGTTTCGAAAAAATGGCAATAAACAGATTATAAATACAGAAAAATCGCATAGAAAAGACGGATTTGATGGGTTTTAAACAAAACTTTCCTAAGCTGTTTAAACTGATATCCTAAGAGTTTCCTAAACAAATTTAAAATTTTATTATCTTCCTGATATTTTTTTCTTATCTTATTTTTTCTAATAAATTTATTAACAATGATGAGATGAAAACTCTTTAAAGACACGTAATGGACGTAAATCCATAATACTATTATCCAACAAGATCTTCGATTTGTCGTCTTTACCATTTTAAACAACCTGGAGAGAGGAGTTTACACCACCCTTTAGTTAAGTCAACGCATATTTTATTCATGTAAAACACTCTATGAAAGATTAATACCAACCAGTGCGCCAACTTCTCTTCTTTATAAATAGTAGATTAAAAAATATTTTACCTACCCTGAATACTAAAAAAAATCATCTATTTTGTAATAATTTATAATATTTTCTTTTGAAATATTCGATGTAAAATGGCTGGATCTACAAAAAAATACCCAAATCGGCAGACACTTTTTTTTTTTTTTGGAAAAATGAGAAGCATATAAAATGCGATCAATGCGTCTCAATCAAAATAATCAATTAAAATAATAAAGTTGCTAGAAAAATCATTCAAAAGTGGAATTTAAATCACAAAAGAAACTTATTATGAAGGTTGAAACAGCTATTAATAGTGTCCTGCTAATCAGAACTGTAGCTCCAATTTCCACTACTCCAATTCCAGTAAAATGGAAAAAACATTTCACAGTTTAAAAATATAAAAAGAAAAATATTTACTGATTGCTAGACTCAAGTTTCAATCAAAGAGCAATTTATAACCAGCGACCTAGCAGGCCGCCGTCTTCAAGACAATGCCGGCCAAACAAACAACAAAGCCCTTTTCAATATTTTACATCAAAGAAAGCACCGATAAGGTTGGCCACTGACCTAAATAAGGTCAGCAAACTACGAAGGTCGCACACTAGGACAAATGTCTTGGTGTGAGTGTGCCCAACACCAATATATAAACTCTATCATATACAACGAGAGGATTATTATATCATATACGACTATACGAGCACGTCTATATACATGAGCAGCAGTTTACGCGTCTATACACAGTTTTATTCAAACTTATCATCTTTTAGTTGTGCACTTTAGTTCAGTTATTTTAATCATTCTAATTTATTAGTTAGTTATCTTCTATTTATTACTAAGTATTTTTGTCCATTTTTACGTCGAAAAGTATTGTTCAAGTACAGTTTATTTTTATAAAAATCCGTTTTATTTATTTTTATAAAATCCGTATTAATAATTCGATGCACTAACTTCCAAAATCTCTCAACTAACTTCCGCCCTCTTCAAGACATCTACTACATCAGGAATCACATCAAACGATTTCATTACAAATCCAAGTACCCATTACAACCCGAACTGGACATTCTTTCCTTCTATATCCTTTTCCTCTGCGTCACTCAAGTGTGTTTAAAAATAAGATTTTGCCTTTCGGAAGCACCAAATCTTTTTATAGAAAGGAGAATTTGTCACCGCAGTTAAGAGCCCTTCTTCTCTAACTATGCCAATGCTTGGGATACTTCCTACGTTTGGCCCCCAATACACTCAACTTGCTTGCAAAACTACAATATAGATAGCTCAACACAGATATAAATTCATATTTATGGGATAGTGCTCGGCGACCAGAAAAATCTATTGTGACCCTGCCCGCCTCCAATCAATGGCCGAAGTCTATTTTTTCATTCAATGGACTTAAGATAGCAGTATCAAAATCACATACATGCATAGAGACATCATATATATGGAAAGAGGCTTTATATGCCCTATACGATACTCTGGAAATTTAAGACTTGTATTTACGAAGTTCTAGAAGGGATATTAAAAAGTTTTTGAATGTTTGTGGAGGAAGTAGTTATAAAGCCCAGTCCTTTGCGAACCAAAAGCTCTATTGCCGCTATCTTATAATAAAGTTTTAGCTGAAGGTCTCAAAAACACCAATAATTACATCAACTACTTCTGCAGATCTTATGTGTACTGTGTGAATGTTAAAGATATCCGTGTAAAAGCTGTTCGCGTTTTAGGTACGAGTATCCACAGGTTCGGCAAGATCCCTGAAGAAGTGATTTGTCCCGTTACCTCTATGGCAAGCTGATGGATACAATAATAGCAAAACTATTTAGCTTCAGTAGAAGAGAGTCAGTTATTGATATCAGTTATTGATAAAGTCTTCTTATCTAATGGAAATTTATTGATAAAAGTCTTCCTATTTAATGCAAGTTGCATTTTAAAAATAACAAAATCCTCACGATTTCAGCTCTTTATGGTTCTACATATCTTTTCCATCTGTTCATGGTTCTACAAAATTAGAAACAATTACAACACCTTCAACCATAAATATAATACTCAGAACCGTGACCATTTCCTTTTCCTCAAGCAAACCACTCATTTTTCACATCTTCTTATTTATTTATGGAAAGGAAAATATTTAATGCACTTCCGAATGAAATTTCATCTTCACCAACAATGAAATTGTTTAAATCTAAACTAAAAACTATGCTGTATGGTTAGAGTAACATATGATTTGGATGCGATTCTTGTTTAATATATTGACATGTCTTGTTCATACAATTGTATGTAGAAATGAAGATAAATAAAGATTATTATTATAATTATAACTTAGACCACAAATTAAATCTTGAAATAATTTACATTTGCGTACATATGCAAACGCATATTATGCTCTCTAGCGTTGGTCTAGAAACCTATAAATAAAAAAAGTGCTAACTCTGAATGATCCGACACTCTCAGCCCCGACGTTCCAAAGAATGATTTCGAACTCGTACCACCTACTAGCTTCATGTAACCGAGAAATTGCCCCTTTTTATTGTGAGGATAATTGTATATACAATTTTGTGATAATTCTGTATAAAATTTTCTTTTATCAATTCTTGGGCTTCGTAGGACAAGATTACTATTCTCTTTGTTTTTATAATAAGAAACTGACTCATTTTGATTTTTTTAAAGTAAATTTACAACATAGGTTATTTATTTGTTCATAAAAATTTTCTTAGAAAGTAATTTATTGGTTAAAAAATATTTCCTTTATATAATAAATTTTGTCCCAAAATGGAGAATTATGTTGTGAAAATGTCACCTCTTGAACTTTGCCCACTATTTCGCAATTTATTTGCAATACTATATATATTATCAGATGGTAGTTAAATCTTTAAAAGAAGAGACAATGAATAGCTTTGTGAATTGTCTGTTGAAACTGCAACTTTCTATATTATTACATACTTTCAACTTGTTGGTTTTTATTACACCAATATCAAGTTGGCCAATGTTTTAACTTTAGTTAATATATAATTTTTCTGCTATATAACTCACATTTTCTCTTTCATTTTTAATGTTACAGATTTTTTATTTTATCTTGAATATAAAAGTTCCTTTTTCTAGTGATTGTATCTGATAATATCACTACAAAGCTCCAATGCTTTATATTACCAACAAAAGCTATAATGCATAATTTAATTCTCGCTATACCCAATAGAGTAATGTAGTATTATAAGCCTAAAAACTGGCTGCGGTGTCCGCGTTGAAGTCCACCCTCTAAAGTCCAATCTAATCAAATATAGTTTGTGTACTAAATTTCTGTGTGTGTACAAATATAGTCTATGTACTAAATATTAGTAATATAGCATTATCATTAGTAATATTTCAGTAACATAGTATTATCTGTAATAATATTTCAATAATATAGTATTATTATTAGTAATATTTCAGTAATACAGTATTATCAATAGTAATATTTCAGTAATACAGTATTATCATTAGTAATGTGTCAGCAATATAGTATTACCAGTGGTAATATTACAGTAATATAGTATTATCTGTAATAAAATTTCAATAATATAGTATTATTATTAGTAATATTTCAGTAATACAGTATTATCAATAGTAATATTTCAGTAATACGTATTATCATTAGTAATGTGTCAGTAATATAGTATTATCAGTGGTAATATTACAGTAATATAGTATTATCTGTAATAATATTTCAATAATATAGTATTATTATTAGTAATATTTCAGTAATACAGTATTATCAATAGTAATATTTCAGTAATACAGTATTATCATTAGTAATGTGTCAGCAATGTAGTATTATCAGTGGTAATATTACAGTAATATAGTATTATCTGTAATAATATTTCAATAATATAGTATTATTATTAGTAATATTTTAGTAATACAGTATTATCAATAGTAATATTTCAGTAATACAGTATTATCATTAGTAATGTGTCAGTAATATAGTATTATCAGTGGTAATATTACAGTAATATAGTATTATCTGTAATAATATTTCAATAACATAGTATTATTATTAGTAATATTTCAGTAATGACAGTATTATTATCACTAGTAAATATTTCAGTAATATCTTATCTCATTAGTAATGTGTCAGAATTATAGTATATAGTGGTAATATTACAGTAATATGAGTATGATCTGTAATAATATTTCAATAATTATAGTATTATTTATTAGTAATATTTCAGGTTATTTACTACAGTATTATCAATAGTAAGATTTCAGAAGACAGTATATCATTAGTAAGGTGGGTCAGTAATATAGTATTATCAGTGGTAATATTACAGTATAATATAGTATTATTATTAGTAATATTTTAGTAATACAGTATTATCAATAGTAATATTTCAGTAATACAGTATTATCATTAGTAATGTGTCAGCAATGTAGTATTATCAGTGGTAATATTACAGTAATATAGTATTATCTGTAATAATATTTCAATAATATAGTATTATTATTAGTAATATTTTAGTAATACAGTATTATCAATAGTAATATTTCAGTAATACAGTATTATCATTAGTAATGTTCAGTATATATTATTATCAGTGGTACTAATTACAGTAATATATTATTATATGTAATAATTATTTTCAATATCTAGCATATTATTAGTACTATGTTAGTAATACAGTAATTATCAATAGTAATATTTCAAGTAATACAGTTTACTTAGTAATGTGTCATTAATATAGTATTATCAGTGGTAATATTACAGTAATATAGTATTATCTGTAATAATTTTTCAATAATATAGCATTATTATTAGTAATATTTTAGTAATACAGTATTATCAATAGTAATATTTCAGTAATACAGTATTATCATTAGTAATGTGTCAGTAATATAGTATTATCATTAGCAAAATTTCAGTAATTTAGTATTATCATTAGTAATATGGCAAATTATTCAGTATTATCATTAGTAATATTTCAGTAATACCTATTATCAGTAATAATATTTCAGTAATACAATATTTTCAATAATAAATTCCAGTAATACAGAATTATCATTTGCAATATTTCAGTAATACTTCAGTAATATAATATTATCATTGTAATATTTCAGTAATACATATTATCATTCTATCTGGTTATTATATTATCACTATATTTTATAGACAACTCAGCGTTCAGTTGTTTATGTTTTCATTTTTTAATCCATAAAATATAATTAATTTTTTTGCGTTTAAATTCGTAAATCTAAAGTTGAGGCAGCAATATCGTTGTGATATAATTTACGGGCAAAACATGTCTCCGGTGAAATATTACAAAATTTCGAGATTTCCATTTTATTTTATTCAAAATAAAAACTAAAGGAGATCTCGAGGAGCGGTCAATAAAATGTACACTTTTTTTAAATCTTTTCCAACGTTTCGACAAATTTATTGTCTTCTTCAGGGATAAAGATAAAAAAAATGTTAATCGGTGTTGGATATATTTTCCATAAAACAAACTAAACTCAAATTATGTAATAAACAGAGAGAGTGATTAACAGAGAGAGAGAGAGAGAGAGAGAGTGAAATTATGTGAATAAACATTTCTGATGATGTAGCTCATATAGTTAGTAACTCTCTCTGTTTATTACATAATTTGAGTTTAGTTTGTTTTATGGAAAATATATCTAACACCGATTAACATTTTTTTATCTTTATCCCTGAAGAAGACAATAAATTTGTCGAAACGTTGGAAAAGATTTTAAAAAAGTGTACATTTTATTGACCGCTCCTCGAGATCTCCTTTAGTTGTTATTAGATCGGTCGAGAATCTTCATTAACATTCACAATAAAAAGGATTTTACTCATTTTACTCAATAGTCGTTGGAAAGATGACCAAATCGATTTATCGAATTGATCAAAATATTTTTTACTTTAAAAATTTATGGCGCAAAAGGCAATTAGTGTAAACAATATTTATTGTTTATTGAATTTCTGATAATTTTTGATTGTATGAAGATTTTAAAAGTAATCGTATATTAAAATATACCTTTCTTCTTTCTTTTATTCAATCCAGTTTTCAAGTCCCAGGTATAAAAGAGCTGGCATTTTTCCCAACATTTACACAGGCATATTTTAGTAAGGTTTTATTGTTTTTAGATTCTAACCTTCTCTCACTTGTATTCTAATTTGTTTAATAAATTTTCTTAATTGGACCTCAGTGAAAAGGGTATAGAAAAATTCTTAACTTTTTAATTATTCTATAGACTATAGAAATACGTCATCCATCACTTATGATAAATTTTGTTATATAGTATATAGCCAGGTGGAAAGATTTGAAAAGGTATAAACAGCTGAGTGTTCCATCATAGGACCAGCTGGAAGAAGTACAGTGCATAGGGTGTTGATAGGGTCTCATCTGGATGCATAGGGTGTTGACTCACTTTGTGACAAACCGCTGAACTGTTGGTTAGATCCATAGTGACGAAAATATTGGCAGCATCCTTCATTTCTTGCTCCTGTTTTGTTTTTTTTTCATTTTTATCAATAGTTCGTCCACTTTTCCATTGGTCTGAGCAATTTTTCGTCTTTACCTGCTTCTTTGCCCGTTTCCAATGTTGATCTATTTGTTAGAGTAAACAATACAGAAATTTCGTTTCCACCATCTAAATTTTCAGTTATTGAAAGCTGATTGTATAGGATAATCATCCGAAATAGGTCAGTTATAAGAAATAATATGTTAAGTTTAAGGTGCGAGAATAGTTTAGTGGTAGCACATTGGACTAACAAAGCGGAGATCACAGGTCCTCTTCCTCTACAGCTCACTGTTCGGTGATGAGCAGTGTGGCCTTTAAAGAAAGAAGCCGACAGTGCACTGACTAGGAAACTAGGAAACTTTTTAAGCTTTCCACAAACATGAAGAATGGCCAATGCCCGAAAAGTGTCAGGAAAAATAATGCAGTAATGATTGAGGCATACAATGAATTCCCATATATCCTTACTAATTCAACACACCTTCCTCTACTCCAAATAGACTGGCGAAAAAAATTTGGTAAGAGGAACAAGCTGAGTATGCTTCAAGATTTTTTTCATATAATAAAGGCAGTTTGTTCAATAACTTTTTGTGTCATTATAATTATTGTAATTAATATTCAGTGGACATTTCTATGTATTTATACCATTATGTCTGCTTCTTGAGGTGTTGATATGGTAGCTGTAGTCCGTTCTATATCCCAACTACAATATGTCTTGCTTATATCCAAGCTAATCTGAAGAAGAAGTTACATTATACAAAACGAGCAGAATTCTTTTCATAAATTTAATACTCATGATCGATTTTTCAAATTGTAATTGTACTATATCTAAATAATAGCGTTGACTTATTTTATTATGCCAGTCGCAATTCAATCTATTCCTATATTTCAAATCAGCACAGCATCACAATAAAAAATCCAATTCATTATATGGAAAAAACAAACAGACTAAGACTGTATTTGGACATACCGTTTGAGGGCCACTCTTTGTGGTTTGTGGCTGCCCGTATACACATACCTTCTTATTGATTACGATGGTCAGTGATACTAAGGCGCTACAAAAAGTGGCCAAGTATAAAGCCAGTCTCAATTGGGACTGGGAATATTTTAAGAAATTTCTTAAAACAGCTTGCAAGGTAAATCAAGAGTTTAAAATTTACCCGCAAACTCTGCCACATTTACACTTATACCACCTACCTTTAAATTCAGACAACAGAAATGCAGTTACATTCTAAATCCATTATTAAAGACACTAACACGTTTAGCTAGTTATAAATCTATGTCAAGTTGTACAGAAACTTCATATACATAAATCGTAGACATGATATATATGTCATTGTGGTGACATAACTCAGTATCATAGCAGAATTAATGGCACTGCATCCAGATTGATAGAAATTTTATAATAAGCCTAGCAGAAATAAATGATATCAACCTGAGATAAATTTCTGTAGGAAGTCATGTTTTTTTTTTTTGTTTAATTATTATTTTTTTGTTTTTGTAATAATCCACAGAAATAATGTAAAATATAAATAAACCACTGGTAAAAGTTTTTAAATTGTAAACTTATAGGCAAAAGCAGAATTAATCTACATTTCAAATATCTTTTATAAGAACAGTAGTAAAGTTTGCAATGATCATTATGAAACGTAGGGTTTTTCTCCATATAGAACATTTTTTCTATTATAGCGATCTATTTTCTAACTTCAAACGCTACTCCATTAGTGCTGTCTTGAAACAAGAAGTAATAGTTTTTTCGGCGTGAAAATTAAAACTAAAATCTCATGTAGAAAATGAAAAAATGTCAACGAAATTTAGCTTCTTTTTATTTTAAATTTGTTAAGCATAACAAGTTCCGAATGGTCTACACATTTTATATATCATAGTACTATAGTGGGATTGGAAGTTGGGGGTTGAAGAAAATTAATGACTCCAACTAGAGACTTACTGCACTATAATAAATATTTACGTTTATAACTTATTACTAAGGACTTAATTTAGAGAAATAAGAAAGTTAGAGAGAAAAAAAGACGAGATGAGAGATAGATGTGGAAATGAGTGGTTGTTAATAGTCTGGTGTTGTGTTAGCTAGTCGACTCGGAATATGGTGTAGAGTGTAGACTCTTCAGTCTGATAATAGAAACTGTGTTTTCTCTTTGTACATCTCTTGAGTATCAACTCTTGTGGTGGAGAAAGCTTGGGCGGTACTTATTCCCCAAAACTTTGACTGGGTAACAGTACCATAACCCGGCTCATTACGTCTTTGGGGAATTATAGGTTTAATATAGTCTCCAGTTTTCCCTATCTAGACTCCACCATATCTGATACTGGAGAAGAGGATAGTAGCAGTAAATAGGGTATATTTTAATATAATGAAGAACAGCCGAGAGACAGAGATCAGAATGTACAAAAAGTTTGCAACTATCACTATATAAGTTACGATTTTTCTCCCTATTATACTGAACATTAAGACCTATCGTAATATATAGAAATGAAATTGTGGACCCTTAAAGAAAAGATGCATGCATAAGATTAAACTGGTTCATGAGAAAAAAAAAATAGGAAACTGAACAGCCTAATATGGGGAGCTATCTCCATTACTGCTTTTATTAAGGGTGATTAAAACTCTTCTGGGAACAACAAGGAACATCAGACCATGAGAACGCCTGCATAACGTGAGGTAGAACTTAAGAAGGACTGGAATCAGTGTCCTTCGTATTGAGCAGGCTTTGGATCTCTCTAGTGCTATCAGAAGAAGAAGAAGGTGTCATAACCTACAGATTAACAAATTAACTAGAAAATAATGTGACAAAGGTGGCGCCACGGTAGCTGAATGGTTAGAGGCGTGTCAAGCTGAGGTGAACTGTAGTATTGGGTCCCATTCCTGGTCTTGCCTTTGGATTTTATGAGATTATTAATATGAGGAAGGGATTAGCTCAGTGGTTAGCGCACTGGACTCCCATGCGAAGGTCCCGGGTTCAAGTCCAGCTGGGCTGCCCTTAGGATTTTCTCTTCGTAGGAGCCTCTACAGCTCACTGTCCGGTGATGGACAGTGTTGTCCGTAACGGAAGACCGGCAGTGCACTGAGAAGGCTCCGGGCGCCAATGACCATAGTTGCTGACGCAACTTAAATGAAAAAAAGAAAAAAATGAGAGCTGACGAACGTTTACTATCCGCCTCCGTCCACGACGTCATAATCGATAATGATCGTAAAGCCCGTCTGAAATTTAATGTGACAAAGAAGTAATATACACTCTTGGTAACTGCAGAATTCAGTATTAAATTGATATTACCCAGAATTCTGTTGCTTTCTGTTATCAAGAAAAATCCCAATGTGAAACATCAAAGGTCATAAGCATTCTCTTTTTGCAATTTTATTTCATATTATTTTTTTCTATTTTTTATTGTCAGTGCACCGCCAGTCTCCAGGGAAAAATGAATTTTTTTTTTTAACATAGAATGTTTATTAAATAAATATTAGAAATAGATGGTGGAATCTACTTTAGGGTGGGGGTTTCCCTTGATCTTATCGCCGGGACTGGTATTAAAATTAATAAAAACTATGTTTGAACTTTATTAAAAACTAAGTTGTCAAGTTGTGAGAGAGATATAGAAATGAGGTTATCCACATTAAGCTATAATTATATAATAAAATGGTAAGTTTAGAGGAAATCTATAAAATTGCTTAACCATTGGAATTCTCTATAATGAATTTTCCCAGAATAAAGTTTCAAACTACACTTAAATATAAAATGTTAATACGTAATATCAAAAAAGTTGTGGTAATATTCATTTATCGAGAAAATTTGGGAAAATATAATTAAAAAACTCTCAGTAACCGTTTATATAGTGGACTTCAAGACATGTATTTCCAGTTGGAAAAATAGAATATTGCCATATGAGATGGCAACTAAGAGGAAATGAAAATTTATGAAGTAGTAATAAAATTAGAAAAGATAAAGATTGAAATAAAAGTAAGAGGCTTATAAAAATGTAAGTTAATAAGGAAATAAGGAAAATTATTAGAACTGCTTGAGAAAATGGAAGGAAAATTGAAAAAAACAGTAGGAAAATTGGAAAAAACAGTAAAGTGCCACTTTGAAGATTGACAGATATTGAGTGAATCGTACAGATCGGAAAACTAATAAACCTTTTAGGAATATTAATCAAATTTTCACTTTCTTCAACTTTTGTTTTTGAGTATCTTATTTACACTCAAACACTCACGCAAATTTACTTCCAGAAAAAGAGGAAGTATTACGATTTTTTCCAATTTTTTTAAAATTGAAATTTCACCGGAAATACATATATTGGATTCGCATATCTTTTAGCAAATGGTCTGTGTGTGTGTATGGCTTGGTGTGTTAACAGAATATCTCAAAAACGAAAAGTCCCATCAAGCTCAAATTTCGTGTTCCGTTTCAATATTACCATCGTATCAGTCACAAAGATTTTGGGACAAAATCCATCAACTTTACTGAATGATTTTTTTTTTTTTTGTTGTTCAGTTTTTCGTAATTTTCTCGAAAATGGCTCAAATGATTTTCATTAAGCTTCTTAAACTAAGTTGAAGTAAGTAAGTAAAGTGATGCTTATTTTGTTCAGGCGGGCTTAACGTCCAACTACCATAAGTGTCGTGGACGAGGGCGGAAGCACCTACTTCACTATTAACATTTTTTAAATGAATATAAAATTTAGTAGGTATAGTACATCGAACTGGGGACCTCCCAGTTAGAAGTCCATACTCATAACCACTACACCAACCCACATAACCCGTAGCTTCTTAAACTACGTAAACACATATTACGCTTTCCTCTAAACTATCACTTCATTATAATATATGGTTTTTATCACCTACAATTACTAATAATACACGTTAGAAGCATTAATAGCATTTACTAAAAAAAATTATTTAGGATAGTGGTTTGTGGAATTTGTGGCGTTAATTTCTCATGTTACATGTAGTTGGTTCAGAGCGCTATTCTGGACCATGATATAATCATCACTTCTCTACCTGCCAAGAGAAGTAGGTTTATACTTATACTTAAGTTGGTACATATCACCCCCCATCTATCTATTTACCTTAGGACAAATACTAAAATTTGATCTTTAAATAAAAATTTGTTATTTTATATATAATTGTAATAAAAGCTGTAATTAAAAGTCGTGTGAGTATATCACACCAGATTTTTTTTTATTCCCAAAAACCTCAAATCATAAGATCATAAAGAAAAAACAACTTATAATGTGCGTTTCATAACTATAAAACCAATTTTTTTTTTTTTTTCAATTTTTCGCTTAAAATTTTCTATAGTTTCCAAAGTGTACCTACAACCTGTACACAGAACGTTTCAACAGGTATTTGAAAAGAAAAAGTAATTGTGTCATTAACATATTACAGTTTATTAATTTTACAGTTGTTTTTTAAATAAAATGTAAAAAAAATAAAAAATTCACATGTTTCATAACTATAGAACCAAAATAAAAATAAAAAATTTCTTCAGTTGTAGAGGGTTGATATAAATTATGATTTTGAACCTGTTGTACAGCCTGAATTTTTTATTTATTGTATATTACAACATATAATAAAACTTTATATTTTTACTACGACGTTTCGGTCAATATACTTGCCATTTTCAAGTAGTTTAAATTATCTGTAAGATACAAGGAAATATGTGATATTATTGTACAATTTTTTAACAATTACAAGATGATAATTATTTCTTTTACAATACTAATATAATATATTTTTGAATAATTTTTGTCCACAAGTTATTACTTACCTAAAGTTTTATTACTGTGTTATTTAAATTTCTGTTTATTCGTTTTTTTTAACCTCATTAGTTTGATTTTTAAGATATACTTAGATATGTTCTTTATCTGCATCAGTTTTTCATAAACCACGTGGTTTGAGTTATTAATTAGTTGAGATTTTTAACTAGTGTATTTTTTATGTATATTATTTAGGCCTAAAAAGGAGAGGTTTAATTATTTGTTTAGTTTTTATTTTGAAATAAAGATTTGTAAATCTAAGTAAATTACTTACTGTAAGTGTGAGCTGACCCTCTCTTGGTACCATGTTTTTTGGGCAACTGACAGAGAGTTTGTAGCTTGATAAGATGTATGTATTATTATATTTGAGAGTTCTGTTTTTTTAAAAGGTTTGTAATATTAGTATTAGTTTAATATGTTTTTTGTTTTATAATTAATATTTAAATTTTTTATATTGCTTTAAATGAATTTTTTATATTTTATTAGTTTGGTATTAGAAAAGATATCTTTATTTGATATAGCTGGCTGTTGTATTAATTATAAGGTTAGGTAATGAACTGACAGGTTATTTTTGTTTTAACTGTTTTTATAACCATTTAACTAGATGTATTTTTTCAGATTATTTATTGTATTAGTGTACGGTTTTACTTGTATGCCTTCTTTACGATCATTTATTATACTTCCTTCATTTAAAGCAATATGAATAGCTTCTAATGTTTTTCTTTTTATTAAATTTTTTTCTCTGTCAAGTATTTTTGCATTATCAAAATCAAAGTTATGTTTAGTAGTTTTATAGTGTTTTAAAAGAGATGTTTCTGAGGTGTTTTTGTATTTTAATGAATTTTTGTGTTGGTTTACTCTAATTTTTAAGTGATTCTTGGTGTGGCCTATATATTTCAATTTACAACAACAATTTATAGCATATACAAGTTCTTTGCTTTTTTCCACTGGATCCTTATCTTTATGTGAAGGTATGTATGCATTGATTTTATTTTTAGTAAGATAAGCTAAGCGGCATTCTGTTATGTTAAATTTTTTTAAAACTTGTTTGATTTTATTGGTTAGATTGTGTATGTAGGTAATTGAATAGAAATTTTTAAATTCGTTGTTTTTACTATTATTTTTAAGATGTGATATAGCCTGAGTTTGATAATTTATATTGTTTTGGTTGTTATTTTGTTTTTGATTTGATTGCTTCCAGTATTTGTTTATTGTGTAAGGGGGGTAGGCGTTTTCTATTAAAATTTTGTTAATTTTGTATTTTGTTTCTTCTAGGTATGGTGTATCTGTTAATTTGGCTGCTCTATATATAAGATTTTTGGCTGAGTTATGTATAATATGCTTCGGATGCCTGGATAGATAATTAAGAAATAAGTTTGATGTGATTTGCTTTTTGTAAAATTTAGCTGTTATATTTTTATTGTTGTGAATTATTGTTATGTCCAGATAGTTTATACTATTATTCATTTCTGTTTCTTGTGTAAATTTAATTTTTGGATTAAAATTATTTAATTTATTAAAAAGTGTTGTATTTTCATTTTTATCTATGATTATTAATATATCGTCTATGTATTTGGTTAATAGTAATGGTTTAATTTTTGTTTCTGTTAAACTATTGGTTATTATAAAATTCATTGTGATGCCTGCTACATATGTAGAAAGTGGGCTACCCATAGGGAGACCTGAAATTTGCTTAAATTTTTGGTTTTTGTAAGAGAAATATGTATTGTTTAGTATTAATTTTAATCCTTCAATAAATATGGTTTTACTTTTTATTGGAGTATGTGTTTTTATTGTGTCCCAGTTTTTATTTATGATATTATAAAACAGATCTAATGGTACACTTGGGAATAGTGATACTACATCGTAGCTTACTATTATGTGGTTTGAATTTATTTCTAATGTGTTTAATTTATTTTTTAATTCAAAGGAATTTGCTATATCAAAAGTATTTTGTTTGGCAAGGAATTTTAAAGGTGTTTTGAAAATTTGTTTTGCTAATTTATTAAGATTTGAACCTGTACTGTCTACTATTGGCCTAATAGGGTGATTTGGTTTATGTATCTTTAAAAGAGGATACATTTTAGATATTATACTGTTTATTTCTGTTAATGCGGTTTTTTCTGTTTTCTCTATATAATTATATTTTATTAATTTTTGAATGTATTTATTTGTGTTTTTAGTTAAAATTTCTATTGGATCATTTCTTATTTTTCTATATGTATTTTTATCATCCAGGATTGTTTCCATTTTTGTATCTAATTCTGATTTATTAATGAATACATATTTTTTTGTTTTATCTGTTTTTATTAGGGTCAAGTGATTGTTATTTTTGAGAAATTTTTTCAAAAAGTGTGCATCTTTATTGATTTCGGTATGTAGTTTGCTTAAGTTTATTTCTATTAAAGTTGTGTTACTGTAAAGTTTTATGTGTTTATTTTTATTATTGATATATTTATTAGTATAGTTAAGTAAAATGTTATTTGTTGCTATTCTTATGGCATTTTTGTGTGATTCTGAAGTGTGGATGCTTAATAAAATATTTTCTGTATCTGTTATTAATTTAATGATGTTTTTACTTATAGTTTTTTTGTTTATAGGTGTGATGTTGAAATTTCTACCCAGACTTAGAAAATTTATTAAATTTTTGGGAATGAAGGTTTCTGTTTTATTGATAACTCTGTTGTACTGATTTAAATTGTTATAATAGTTTAAGTAATTTTTTATGTTGTTTTGCAAATTGGTGCTTGTAATGGTAGTGTTTTTATTGTTTTTATTCTGATATGGATTTTTAATGCTGTATTTGCATTTTTTTTGATGTTTTTTTATAGTGAGATGTGTTTTGAGTTCTATTAATGTAGGGTTATATTTTTTAAATTTTTTATCTAGTGCATTTATGGTTGTTGGTGTATTATTGTTAATTATGATTCTTAATTTTGTATTTTCTTTTTTAATTTTATTTAAGTTCCAGTAGGTTTGTTCTATTTCTTTTTTTAAAACTTGCAATGCTATCCTGTTGAAGAAATTTTTGTTTTTTTTGTTGTATAAAAATGTTTTATTAAAGTTGTTTTCTAAGTTAACTAGTGGTTTGAGTATGAAATTTGGAATTATAATGTTATCTAGACAGTATTTTAATGCATTTAGTTTACTAATTATGTTAATTTTTTTTAAATTATTTTTATAATATTTTATGAGGTTTTTCTTTAAGGTCTTAATAATTTGTGGACTTACATTATGTATTATGCTGAAACAGTTGTTTTTGAATTCATTTAATTTTCTTGTGAGGTCCTTTTCTGGCGTTTTCGGTTCTGCCATTATGTTTTTCTTGAGTATTTTTATATTTTCTTAAATAGGCTGTTATTTATTTTACTTCAGTTGTAGAGGGTTGATATAAATTATGATTTTGAACCTGATAAAAACAGGTTCAAATCATAATTATATCAACCCTCTACAACTGAAGTAAAATAAATAACAGCCTTTTAAGAAAATATAAAAATACTCATAAAAAATTTCATTATCAAAAAACTACTGGTTGTAACATCTGTACATTTTTAATAGTCAGTGGTTCCTCCCCTCTTCTCAGCAACCTGGAAAAGCCTTCTTCCCATACTTGAAATTAAATTTTTTCTGACTTGGTCGGATATTTCGTTCCATGATTTGATTATGGCATTTTTTAAATCTTCCACATTCCCGTATTGGTGGTTTTCGGCGTAAACCTTTCTTACAATGATACCCCATACATTTTCAATGGGATTAAGATCAGGAGAACAAGCAGGCCATTGAAGGAGAGGGATGTTATGAGATGTGAGCCATGTTTTGGTTGCTCGGCTAGTGTGAATAGCAGCGTTGTCTTGCTGGAATGTCCATTGCACGTGATTATTTTGGTGAAGGAAAGGCAACAAGTGGTTTTCAAGAACAGTGGTGTATTCTGCACTGTTCATTTTGGTGGAGGGAAATGCTAACTTTAGCATTTTCGTTGAACAAAAAGCTCCCCACACCATTACACTCCCTCCGCCAAAATTTCGCTTAGAAAATTTAACAGGGTTTTTTCTAAGATCTCTCCAATAATGCCTGTTGCCATCTGGACCATCTAAATTAATTTTTTTTTCATCTGAAAAAATCACGGAATGCCAGTCAGTGGAAATGTGGTGTCGCCCGAATTCCAATCTTGCTGCAATATGGCGAGGTTGAAGTTTTGGCGCTTTTCGCATTTTTTGACATTTAATAAATTTACTTCGTTTAAGAACACGGTACACGGTAGAGCGCGAAACGTTCAGATTAAGGTCAGAAATCATTTTGCTAATGCTTTTGACTGAATTGCTTGAATAATTAATAATTCGTCGTTCACAACGAAGTGAAAGTTTTTTTTAGGCCCACCTTTTTTATTTTTTCCATAATTCTGTTGGTTTGCCAAAAAGTTTCGCACCACATTATGGGACCTTTGCAGTCTCCTGGCGATTTCCCGAAGACATAATTTTTCTTCGGCAAAAGCCAAAATTTTACCTTTTTCTTCGTCTGTGAGTAGTTTACCTCGCAGATCTTGCATGGAAAACAAAGAGACTAATGTTCAATGTCTTAATGTTCAATATCATTGCATGGAAAACAAAAAGAGACCAAAGTTCAGTGTCTATTTATCGCAATAAGAGGATTAGAGTTTGTTTTTAAATGACAAGATTCCAAGCAGATATTGTTTACTCAATTGGTTTTATAGTTATGGCACACTCACAAAATCAAGTTTATTAATCAAAAACATTTTAAAAAGCAAAAGTTCAATTAGAATGGATATTTTTTCTTTATTTTACCTTTTTTTTTTAAATTGCTTTGCGTGCAATTAATTCTACAATTCAAGGAACTCTTTTAAATTAAAAATTTGGAGTGGTTTTATAGTTATGAAACGCACTAAAGATTAAATAAATTTTTTCCATCCATTTTTTTTGCTTTCTCTTTAATAAAATTAAAAGGAAACAATTTAGAAAAAAAATCACTCAACCAAATAAAACTGAGGCAATTCTCATCTGAGACAAGTTTGTATTAGTTAAATGGTACTTGGAAGACTGGCATTCAAACTGACTGACGCAGACTTGTCAAACCAGCAATTCTAATATCAGTCAAACTTATGAAAACAATTGTTAATATTCTGACAATAAAATTGTTCCTGTTTTCTGAATAGAAATAATCTTTTATAACAATAAAACAATGGACCAACCCTTGAATTATTATTTCTGATAATTAAGTTCTTCTTATATATATATATTCCAATAGGATTATACAGAACAAAAGGATTCCTTTTGACTCGAAACTTCAAATCTATAATGCCGTATCTCGGGCAATTATCTGCTATGGCGCGCAAATTTGGGGTATATCTAGAATTCAGAGAGTGGGGGCTTTATTCAAACACCTTATTTAAAAAAGTTTTTAATTTGCCACGTAATACACCGGGATTTCATAGTTTATTTAGAAAGTGACATGGCACCTTCATATGTATATACTATCCTTCTTCACCTAAAGTATATCCGCAGATGCATTAATTTACGCCAGAAAGATATCCTCACATATTAATCAAAGAAATGATTAGGGAAAACATGTGTATGTATAAAGAATAGGGATGTTTTTGTCAGAAATATGATATCTCTCTATGGATGAAATGTTTAATGTGGATATTAAACTTAAGCAGATAGTTGAAAGAGTTAGGGAAGTACTGATGACAGAATATACCATTGTAAAGCACAAACCAGCCGCAATCATATCTCTTATATAAAACTCTGAATACTAAGGTCTGTGTTTTAAAGTCCAAACCTTGATGGTAAAGCAGGGTTATTTAATGCAGGGGCGAACTCTTGTACCTAAATAATTACAGATACGGTAATGACATAAAGTTGGGGTTCTCTTTGTAATTTGGGTTGTAATGAGGATGTCTTTCATTTTGTATGCGTGTGTCCTATTTTGTAGCCTTTTAGGCTTGCACATTTTAACACAGACCAGTTGGATATTGATGGATTTATGGATATATTATCTAATGAAAGGAAATGGTTGAGCCTGGTATCTTATTGTAAACAGGCCTCGTCTTACAGACACAGCCTCGTGATTGAATTTAATTACTAATATGCAATTCAAATCCTACTCTATTCTTGACATGTATATATCTGTATTTTTATTTAATTGTATTTTTATTTATTTAGTTTAATATTGTTTAATTGTATGGTCTATAGTCACCAGATGTATGTTCATACTGTATCCTGAATTTTTCTTGTTACTGTATTTTTTACTATTTTGGATCTATGCATTGATACTTTATATATTGCAATCTAATTTATACACAACAACTTCCTCAGACGGTCGTACGACCATGAGCATGTCTGTAATCAGGATTTATTATATGCCGATGTATTGTTAAAAATTTTAATAAAGACTGTATTATTATTATTATTATTACTTATTATTCTTATTATTATTATGATTATTATATATATATAATTATTAAAGAAAAAATTAGAAATTTGTTTAGGGATCGATCAAACACATTCTCTTACTGCAATTCACATAGTTTTGTCTAATTATTTATTTATATAGGTATTATATAGTTACAAATTCCATATTAACTGAAAATATAAATATGTGCATTCGAAACATAATTATAAAAATGTCGAACTTCTGATAAACCCGATTTTCTTCAAACTAGGAATTTTTGGTGGAAACATTAAATTCTTATTATTTTATATTGATGGCAGAATCTTATAATATATAGAATTGGCACTTTTATGGGAGAAGCCTAACGTCACTTTCTTTCCCCCAGAACATACCCTTTAAATGAAACTTTTCTCCATAAAAAATGTTTTCGAGATTCTCCATGATGCTGTTTATCGAGAAAATTACGAAAAAAAAAGTGAAAAATCTATTCGGTAATGTGGTATACTTCCGGTCGAACGATTTTTGGCCAAAACCATATTGTAGCGTTCTCTGATCGGACCTTAAGGAAACATTAAGTTTCATCTTACTACGATTTTCCGTTTTTAAGTTATGTTGACCATATACACATACACACACACACACACACACACACACTTTAAATAAGGGGACCTTAAAAAGCGTGTATTTCCGGTGAAAATTCAATATCGAAAATTTATAATTATCGCAATTATCACAATGATGCAATTATCTTCAAAGAATTATCTTTAAAGTCAATCAAGTTAAATAAAATCTGGTATTTTATCCATCGTAGCATGCATATTCATTTTCTTCCTGATCGGTTTAGGATTTTCATCATCCATCGTCAGTGCAAATTCACTAAGTTCTTGTAGAGAGTTCATTTCAACGTAATGTTTCTGTTACACTCGTAAGTATTATTTATTATTTATTTTATTTATTTACAATTCATATATGAAAGAAAAAGTACTCTATATAAGAATATTTCTACTGACATAGCAACAACGGCTGTTTGTCAGGAGTGCTGTTAATACAACAAATAAGAAAAGAAAAAGAAAGTTTCCTAAGAAAATAACAACTGAAGGAAAACTGTGAATAAATTCTATATAAGAGAAAAAAATAATTAACAAATACATTTTTTGTTTATTTTATATTTTACATTTTTTATTTTAGATTGTATAATTAAAAATTGGAATTTTCAACTAAATATGACCGGTATCTGGTTAGAGTTGCCCAATCTGCACCATTCAACCATGCTATCATTTCGACCCCTCGTTAAGATGAGGCACCCAAACATCTTTTCCTTATTCCCGCAAGAATCCTACAGCGATCTAAGAAATGGTACACATCCCGTCCTCACGAAGGTTACACAAAGAGCAGGAGTAGTCTTTTCCTTTATAATTTTAAATTAATAAGTTCTCCTCTTATTTTAAATTATATTGCTAATATTGGAGATACGCATACCCAAATTTATATAATCTAAATCCAGGGAAACTGCTTTAAATGTTATGAAATACCCCTTTCAAAGCTTTATCTCGGTATTCCGACCGATAACCAACGGTTAGACTTCTTTTCAGGGTATTCAGCTCCTTCCCCCATTGCTCGCTCTATTGACACGAAAACTTGCCCGAATTCACAATTCATTTGTTTAGACGAATTGATCCAATCATAAAACCACAAAATTTTCTTTTGGATTACTTCCTGAGCTATCAATTTTGGTAAGTCGGAAATCTTCAAAATTTAAGGTCTTTAACATGTAGTTAAAATGAATTGTGAAAGTGAAGACGTGGATAGGCGAACCGTAAGTATATACAATATAATTATATAAAACCAAGAAACCAACAAATATAAGTATAACAGAAACTTACTTGAACTCTCTTTCACGAACTTGGTGAATTTGCTCTGACAATGGATGAAAATCAGAAAGGGGATATGAGTGAATATGCATGATATGACAGATAAAATACCGTCAGATTTTATCAAGCATTGCAGATTCATTCACATATTCAACAAGTTACCATAAAGTTTAACGTTAAACTCTCAAACAACATTTAATTACTTTATTTTATTTCGCAAGCTACCACAAAAAGATCTTATAATTAATTTTAATTTAGCGCCTATTTTTTCAGACGGGCTTAATGTCCAACTACCGAATTAGGTGTCGTGGACGGGGGCAAAAGCACCCACTTTACCATTAACATTTTTTAAATGAATATAAAATTTAGCAGTTATACGCGGGACTCGAACTACGGATCTCCCTCTTATAAGTCCATACTCATAACCATTACACCAACACCTGAAGTAGTGTTATTATAGCAAATTTCCAGTCTGTTGGGAAGTAAGTAAGACGTAGTATTGCATTGTAGAGATAAGTCAGGTAAATTATTGCTTTGCGTGGTAGATGTCCTAATATTTTTGAAGTGATAAGGTGGAAGTCTGGAGATTTTCGAACTACTTACTAAAAAAAATTAAAAAATAAACAAACATACCATAAACGCCGATAATTGTTTTAAATGAACGTAATTAATGATTATTCATGTATATAACAAGACATTTTTATCTGCAATACATATTTAGAGAGAAAACCATACATATGCAAATTAGTAAAAGATAATAATCAAGCCTAATTCTTTCATATCAATGCATTATTGCATGTAAATTAAAAGCATTATCAACTCTTTTAAATTAAACCTATGATTAACATTGTAATTAATTTCTGTTTCATTACAGTGTAATTAATTAAGATAATTTTATTATTATAATCATTATTTTGCTAAAAGTTTATAACTTTATATTAAGCTTAGTGTTTCTTTTTGTTTTTCATTGTAACAGATAATATGTGGATAATTATTAGTTTATTTAAGCGTTTAGAATGTTACATAATTAAGTTGTCTGTCTGTATGTAAGAATGAGTTTGAAGTAAATGGAATAAACTTGAATAATACGACCACTTTAAAAATACCTGGACTAAATGCATCCAAAATAAAAGCAAAATATTGCATAGAATAATTGCTATGAGTCACAATCAGAATATAATGCAGGAATTTCGTGAATAACGCATTCGTTAATTTGTTTAAAAGCATTTCCAGTATTTCTACAAATTTCTGCTGCCTCTTACATACCGTTCTTATGTGAGAGAAACCGAAAGCGCTCCCAGCTTCAGTCGCGTCAACTATTTACTTTGACAATTACAGCATTGCCTAAATGTTAATGACAGAGAGGACTCCGGAGGTTCACCTTGCATCAATATAACCAGATTTTAAAAACCTTCATAAATTTCACAAGAATCACGTTAATAAAAAAAAAAAAAAAAAAATCTGGTGTGAAACACTCACACAACTTTCTCTTACTCCAGTTCTCAAAATTATAATTGACAAATTTTATAGTTACTGTACCAAATTTAATGAAATTCGTCAAAAACTAAAAAAAACTGTTCAGTAATTGCGCACTTCCGGTTTACTAATTTTCTTAAAACTCGGAATTTTGGCCATCTATTTATTTCTAATTAATTTTGTTTGGATGATAGAATTGTATAATCAACTGTAATAATAATAGCACTTTAGAGAAAAACATAATCCTACCCCTTCCCTAAAAGTGCCCCTAAATGAATTTTTCCAGAGAAATATTTTAAATAAAAATTGTACATCTTTGTATGTTTAGTTTATATAAGGAGTTTCAAGAAAATCGTCGAAGCCATTTTTGTGAAAATCAACAAAAAGTGAAAAAAAAAATCATTTACTAAAGTGGTAAAGTAAACACATACTTCGGGGCATCCGATTTTTTTTAAACTCGGAATTTCATTAACATATTTAATTCTAATTAACATTATTTAGATGACAGAATTGTCTAATAAACTGAAATAGCACTTTAGAAGAAGCCGTAACCCCCAGCTCTCCCCCAAAATGTATCCTTAAATAGAAATGTTTTCAAATAATTGGTTTGGTGCAAAAATAATGCAGGTTTTTTATATGCCAAAAAAAAAATTATTATAATTTGTATAAAACTAAGATTATTTATTCAAAATATGTTCCATCATTATCAACACATAGTTGCCAACGTGTCAGAAGCATTTTTATTCCAGTTTCTAAAAAATCTTTATTTAAACTCTCAATAAACTCGCGGAAAGCATTTTCGGTTTCACTTCGGTCCCTAAAATTTTTTCCTCTTAAGAAGTTGTCCAAATGTCTAAATAAGTGGAAGTCCGTCGGCGAGAGATCGGGGGAGTATGGAGGGTGCGGAAGTGTTTCATATTTCAATTCCTGAAGTTTCCTGAGAGTTGGCATTGCGATATGTGGCCTGGCGTTATCGTGAAGAAGAATTGGTCCTTTCCGATTCACCAATGCTGGGCAAAGATTTTGCAATTTCCTATGCATTTTGTCAATTTCTTGACAATATGTTTCAGCCGTGATTGTTTCGCCAGTATTTAGGAAGCTGTAATGAATAACACCTGCTGTAATGAATAACACCTGCAGTAGACCACCACACTGTCACCATTACTTTTTTCGGGTGCAGGCTTGGTTTCGCGAAATGTTTTGGTGCTTCATCCTTGTCCAGCCACTGGCCTGACCGTCTCCTGTTTTCGTATTGGATCCATTTTTCATCACATGTCACGATTCGATTAAGAAATGGTTAATTTTGGTAGCGCAACAGAAGAGAATTGCAAATTTCAAAACGCCGATGTTTTTGGCTCTGGGTCAATTCGTGAGGTACCCACGTGTCGAGCTTTTTAACTTTACCAATTTGTTCGAGATGCCGAACGACTGTTGAGTGGTCAACACTAACTTCTCTCGCAAAGTCCCGAGTGGTTTTACGAGGGTTATCTTCCACCAATGCCCTAATATGGTCGTGATCAACAACAGAGGGCCTACCGCGACCTTCCTTGTCTTCGAGATCAAAATCTCCAACACGAAATTTTTGGAACCATCGCTGCACCGTACATTCACTGATGCTTCCTTCACCCCAAACAACATTGATGTTACGCGCAGTTTGAGCCGCACTTCGACCAAGTTTGAACTCGTAAAAATAAATTTGACGAAAATCTTGTTTTGACATGGTGAATATCGGAGGTCTTAACTCATACAAATGGAACACAAACTAAACTGATATTTGAGGAAAAACAACATTAATAAACATTGTTTATAATCCATTACCTAGACTGGAGGATTATCTTTGTTTACTTGGCAAGCAGAAGTAAACAAAAGATGAAAGTTCAAAAACCTGCATTATTTTTGCACCAACCCAATACATAAATATGTTGTATCTTTATAATTACACCTCGCGTATTAACCCCCACTTCTTAATTTTCACTCTAAACCCAGGTAAACTTCCTTCATTCTTAACCACTCTTTCCTATCCCATGTACATCGCTGCCAGGCTGCTCCTCCAAATGCAGTCCTCCTCCTACATCAATTTACATAAAAAATCTTATCATCTTGTAATTGAATACACTGTTCCCTTCTCACATCTTCTAATCCTACCATATCCCACTCAATATTTTCTAAGTCATTCAATATTTCCTTCAATCTATTATTCTCCCTCAGCGATCTGCAGTTATAAGTAACAATATACAATATCTCATGTATATCCTCCTTCCTTTTCCTATTTTTAGTAGTATCGCTTTTACATCCATCGACATTATTTAATTGCTATAACTGTTTTTGTTCATTGTCGGAGTTGTTGTTCTCTGATTTAGTTTCAGAAATCTGTGTATTTAGTATTTTAATTGTTAAATTAATTCTATCATCACCTACCAACTTCTTTAGTATTTCTTCTGTATTTCCTCTTGAATTAATTAAATACAACTTCTGGTCTTCTTCCAATTTAAAAGTTTCATTCTGTATTGCGATTTTGTTTTCTCTCACATTTATTTTTAGATTTTTTTCTTCACTCTTTCCTTAAAGTTAGTAATTTATTTCTTTTTTCGCGTGTCTCTTGACATATATCTCTTTCAATAAAAATGCTCGTGCCTTTTAGTTTATTAGCATTCTTTCTTATATCTTTGCTCATTGCATTATTGTTGTATTTCGCTAGAATGGTTGTTATTCCCCTCTCTTCGTATGTTTTCAAAATTTTAGTGAATTCAACATTGTCTTGATCTAATTTTTCTCTAACAAAATTGTTTAACTTTTCTTCCAAACTAATTTTTGTATCGATCTTAATACCTTTTCTTCTATTTAATACCTTAGTTATTTCTTCTATTTAAATTCTCTATTGGTTTTATTTTTTTGGACATAACCTGCTCTTTATTTTCTAAGTTAAGATTCTAATTTCATTTTCTAATTTTTCCATTTTTTTAGTAATTGTTTCTAGATCATTCTTTCTAACTAAATTTTTTGAATCTAATAGATTACCAAAAAGGTCCATTAGATTTTGCGCCGACATTTTTCCACTGGTACGTCCGTCCATCTTGCCCCTTTCATATTTTATATTTGTTTATCCAATTGTTTTAGTTTTATTTTACTTGTTTAATTACTTTTAAACTAGTACAAAGTACACAAAGTAAACAAATATGAGAATTAATCAACGGAGGTCAACTTGTTATTGAGCACACAATATTTTGCCTATCTATATATGTATTTGGATGTTTATTTACCTTCTATAGGTTAATCCTCTATTGATAATATAAGCTCATATATAAACACCATCCATCACATAGACACACCTACCCACACCTATAGACGAACTGATTCTCCCCAATACACAGAATGTTGTTATTAAGGCTTTATAAGAATTAAAAATAATTATTCTAATAATTACAAATATCTCTGTAATCCTCGCATAATTTTCTTTAAAGTTTTCACACTTACAGCTTTCTACTTACTACACAATTTGTCCAATTTTTATAATTTAATTCCGTTTTTAACCATCCAAAAAAAGCAACAGAACACAGATACGATGTTTACTCTATTACACTCTGAACTCTTAGTCTAATATACTGGTATATTTAAAACACAGTATTACCTTGAGAGGCCTTCCCAGCTCATAGCTATTCTCATAGTAATTGGAGTAGATGATTTATTGATGAGACAAACTGCGGTTGAAATCCATGTATCACTGGCTTTTCTATTGGAAAAGTATACTAATCGTTGATTTAGATAGCTTTATTAACAATAGATACAGTACGTTATATACAGATCAAATTTTAATTTTGAAACTGGTAAGGATTATATGAAATGCAGAGTGGGCACCAGTTAACAGAGAATCGTTGCTAAAAGCATTGTTGATGAAATTGAATGCTATTTTAACAATTCTGTTTTATTTGTTAAATGTATGGTGCACACACCTGTGTGTAACTGTAAAGAAGACTTTAGAACATTTATTGCTTGGATGTCCGGTATATGGGGACACCTGTGTTCACTTTATTTAAAGAATTATGGTAATTACCTAGAATCCATATTATGTATACAGAATTTACAGCAATTGAATAAGGTATTTTTATAATATAAATACCATAATGAATAAAATATTGAATAATTTTGTATATAGTATATAAAGTTGTCTGTGATTCGATAGTCATGTTATTAGCTCTGTTTTATTGTCAGTTATTTTATTTGTCTTTTCTATTGTTTGGGTGACATTACTATACTGTATTTCATTTGTATGGCCAAATGGCTTAGCAAATAATGGAATAAATCAATGAAATAAATAAATTATATAATCAATGAAAAAAGTTTGTTTCTGTTTGCAATAAAATTTTCAACTGATACAATGATGAAATAATTATGATTATTAACGGCGGAAAGCTCTCTGCTGGCGTGATACGGCTGGAGAATGGAGAAGAGATCTCTTGCATAGCACAAGAGGAAAAATAAAGTATCTCGGCTGTAGTTTTAACGGGGAGCTAGTAATTAGTGACAGCGCACTGATGAAATTTAATGATAACGTGAACAAGTTAGTGGCATCAAGCCTACTAAAGCACGACCAGAAGCTTAATGTCATAAATCAGTATTCATTTCCTGCTCTCACGTACCCCCTTCAAACTGCACCTCTCACAAAGTTATCCCCTGCAGTGCTAGACGGTCTGGATACCGTGATTCGTCGTAGCGCCAAAGCAATGATTGGCTTGCCTGCCAACACAGCCACGGCGATGCTGTATTGCATCTGGGAAGCACCCTTGCAGCAGTGGTCCATGGCTCAGAAGTTAGCCAAAGTTGACGATTCTATTTTCCAGTCTACCTTCGCGTTTAGCCGCGAGGTTAAGGAATGTGCGGATAGGCTGGGCCTGAACAATGTCAATGTCGAGGAAGCCCACAATTTAAGAAGGATAAGGCAACAGTTAAGAGAAAAGGCCTTTGACAAGTGGGCCAGTTGCAAATGGCAAGGCTACGGTGTCCAGCATTTTAGAGACACTACGTGTGGGAATAAATTTGTCTGTGAAAAACAATTATTGTCTGGATCTGAGTGGACGAATGCACAAAAGCTGAGTTTTAATTATGCTTCACTCCGCGGTGTGCCAGGCGTCGGCAATCAGGCGATGCGAGATGTTGGGCTCCTCTGCCGCAAATGCGGAAGAGAGACCGAAACTCCGGCCCATGTGCTGGGAAAATGCCCGAACAACATGCTCCTCGTCACTCGCCGACATCACAATGTCAAACGTAGGGTCATCGAGTTATTAAAGGAAAAAGGCTATGCATGCTATGAGGAGGTCTACTGTGTTGACACGGACGGCGCCTCAAGATACGCAGATATAGTAGCATTCGATAAAGATAGTCGATCTGCGTTAGTTGTCGACCCTACGGTTAGGTATGAGAGCAACGATCCAGACCAGGCCAAGCGGATTAATGAAGAAAAGAGAGTGATTTATGAGAAGTGCGTTAACTTTCTCCAAGAAAAGTTCCTACAAGAATTTGGAGAAAGGAACTTTGCAGTTCACGGCTTATGGTTCGGCTCTCGGGGGGCAATCCCAATGGCTACTGCTGAATTTTTTGATAATGTCGGCATTGACAAAGGGAATTTGACCCGGCTGGCGGAGCAAATTATCTTGGATTCCTTGGGAATCCTCCATAATCACATCTACGGTCTTTGATAAATGGTATTATTTAAGGCCCTGCGTATTGAGTTTTTTGATGTATGTTTCATTCTTATTTCGCTTATTCTTTGCGCTATTTACTTTAGTTTTGTAACGTTTGTGTCTTTTGGACTTGAGATTGTCTCATGAAGATAGATTAGTAATCTGTGTTTTTTATGGCAACTCAATGAAATTGAGCAGCCACATCGACTTGATATGTCGCTGTAATCTTGTATGTGAAATTTCAAATCTCCTGAGTCATCATATTTTTTTAATAAAGATGAGCAAATTAGAAGTAAAAGTCAGTGAAAATGATGATTAATTGAAATTGTAAAATAATAACCAGTATAAGAATATTAGTTAAGAAATAAGCACTCAAGGAGCTGAGGTGGTATCAATTAGTCTCCACACTGCAAAGATGGAAATAAAGGCAATAGTGATGAAACATACGGAGCCGGATTTAAGGGAAACAAGCAAGAAGGAGAAGTAATGCAGGAGTGAGACGGCCGAATAAGCTGTCAATGTGCAGAGAGATGTGAATCGTGGCTCTGTTCGGAACGCTGACCGATCACTATTACCTTCAGAGCTAATTACACCGCTCAGACATCGCAGCATCACTCTATGACAACAACAGTTGCTCAGTATCGACGACTGCTCTGCTAAAAATACAAAGTATAAATCCTCCAAATATTGGGCTGCCAGACGTTGTACGGTTGATATTGTCTACGACAGAGCGTAAGTTTAAAAAAAAAAAAAGTTAAGAAATTGCGGCGAACAATAAGAACAAATACATTAATATAAAACCAAGAGAAATTATAATTGAATTAGTAAAAATAATCCAAAAAAGAAACATTAAAGTGTATGAAATATATCCAGGCTATTTTCCCCACTAAAAGAAACATTAAGGCCACATTTAAGCCAAAAGTATTTTACAAACCATTTAATCTAAAATTAAATAGGATTTAGATGGGCATTGGTCTAAAAGTGAGCTAACAAGTTTGCTAAAATACTGAAATTGAATTTGCTCTGTTCAGAAAATTCTGGCCACCATTTTTTTAATAATATACGAAAATGTTGTATGAAACAAATTAGAAAAGTTTATTTTCTCACCCTGATGCGAAAACTTTCTTTGAGATCTAGGGGTCCCTGTGGTTTGGAAAATATTAAGATTTTCAAAGAATACCGAAAACTCTGTATAAATTTAATTTTCATTACTAGTAAGTCTAAATTGCTTCTTTTTTTTACTTTCTCTTACTCCTAGTAAGAGGAAGTATTGGAATCGTGTCAAATTTTCGATATCGAGTTTTCACCGGAAATATCCGTTTTGAGGTCCTCTGAATCGAAAAAAAATTGTTTTTTTAGAAAATGGTCTGTGTGAGTATGGTGTGTGTGTGTGTGTGTGTGTGTGAACAGCATAGCTCAAAATCGAAAAACCTTAGACACTTCAAACTTGATATTCCGTTTAGGCATCCCCCATAGGACCCGACAGTAGGTCATCTGTCAAAATTTCTCAACCGGAAGTATCACTTTACTGATGTTTTTTTTTTTTTTCACTTTTTTGCAATTTTCTCAAAACTGGCTCCGACGATTTTCTTTAAACTTGATATGTCAACTACTCATACAATAATGTACAATTTTTATTTGAAACATTTCTCTGTGAAATTCCATTTGAGGGCACTTTTGGGGGACGGTTGGGGGTAGCTTTTTTCCTAAGTGCTATACAATTTTACTATACAATTCTATCTTACGCAATTCTACAATTCTGTCATCTAAATAATGTTAATTAAAATTAAATATGTTGTGGAAATTCCGAGTTTGAAAAACATCGGATCACCGGAAGTGTGTTTAATTTACTACTTTACTAAATGATGTTTTCACTTTTTCACAATTTTCTGAAAACTGATTTTAATATAAGAGGGGAAAATATTCATATTTTAATAAAAAAAAAAGAAAATTATTTATAAGATGTCTACTTTGCCTAACATTAAGTCTCAAAATCTGTACTTTTTTTTTTAAAGCACAAAAACTTTATAATATTAACTGAAACTTTGTAATATTCCTTACTCTGCTATCAACCTTCAAAGATGAAAATTTCCAAGATCTTTTGTTATAATGTATTTCGACACCTTTCATAAAACTTTTGATATTATTTTAGAAATATTAGTTCTCCAAGCAACATAACTTTTTAGATATATTAGATTGAACAGAATGTCGTTGGGAATAATGATCTTGCTTCAGACAGGAAGCTATGCACATATAATGTAAGTAATCACTGTAGCGAACAATCTTCCGTTTTAGATTAAAATAAAATTGGATATATTTTCGAATTATCATTGCCATATTCCCAATACATTTATCTGTATCATCTGAAATTTTATAATTAAAATTTATAATTTATTTCACGATTAATGATTAAAAAAAAAAAAAAAAAAAAAAATAGAAAACCTTCCTTAATTTCTGAGTACAAAAAACAAAAACAAATTGTCAATGGGTTAAAATTAGAAAATAGGACGTTCAACGATTACATGATAGGCTTTTTATTATTTTCTGCAAAAAAAAAAAAAAAATTCAACTGAACACGATTAATTTTAGTTTACACTCACTGAGATCTGCGTAAATGAATAAAAACCTTTTTATCAGCCTGGCGTTGAAATTAAAATATACTTTAATGTAGATAAAAAGATTGATACTTTGTAATCTCATGTTGAAGAAAGACATTTTTTCAAGATTGCTTAACGGCTAACACCGAATTAGGTGTACAATTGGTGGGGAGTGGGGAGGGCAGGACACATTAATTGCGAACGATATTTATCCATCAAATATAAATTTAACAGTTATCCGCGGATCTCAGATTGATGACCGCACCCAGGTACAAAAAAAATATATTATGGTTAATTAATGAATAAAATAAAACTATAATTACGATTTATAAATGTTTACTTTCTCCTTATTTCTAATAAGAGAAAGTGTTACGTAATGTCAGATTTTTGTAATTCACTATTCACCGGAAATACACGTTTTGATGTGAAAATATGTAGAAAAAGAAATTTAAGTGAAAGGTGTATGTGTGTTTGTTTAAAGAATATCTCAAAGACAAAAAAATTACAGGAAGTTGGAAACTTGATGATCCATTTAGGTACTGCACCGCAATAAAAACACGAAATTTCCCCATAAAAATTCATTAACCGGAACTGTGACTATTTAATTTTTAAGTTTTTCGCGAATTTCTGGAAAATGCTATTACCAATTTTCTTCAAACATTGTATACTATCTAGTCAAAGTAAGTAACTATCACTTTTATTTGAAAGATCTTCCTAGGAAAATTGATTTTTATATTTTATGGGGATGCAGTAGCAATAAGCTTTCCTCTAAAGCAGTGGTCGGCAATCTGTTTACTGCGGCGGAGATTCCTTTGACAATGGGCACTTTAAGGGGAAGAGATTAACTCAGTAGTTAGCGCACTAAAATCTCCGCGGAGATACTGGGTTCCAGTACAACAGTGCTGCCTTCAAATTTTCTCTTCCTAACAGCCTCTATAAGTATCAAAATATATTGTTTAATTCATTAGAAATAATGTACTAATAGTAATATACGCTGTA
>JAAEAF010014064.1:0-22997 GCA_011037195.1 Triatoma infestans
CGCGAAATGTTTTGGTGCTTCATCCTTGTCCAGCCACTGGCCTGACCGTCTCCTGTTGTCGTATTGGATCCATTTTTCATCACATGTCACGATTCGATTAAGAAATGGTTCATTTTGGTAGCGCAATAGAAGAGAATTGCAAATTTCAAAACGCCGATGTTTTTGGCTCTGGGTCAATTCGTGAGGTACCCACGTGTCGAGCTTTTTAACTTTACCAATTTGTTCGAGATGGCGAACGACTGTTGAGTGGTCAACACTAACTTCTCTCGCAAGTCCTGAGTGGTTTTGCGAGGGTTATCTTCCACCAATGCCCTAAGATGGTCGTGATCAACAACAGAGGGCCTACCCGACCTTCCTTGTCTTCGAGATCAAAATCTCCAACACGAAATTTTTGGAACCATCGCTGCACTGTACATTCAGTGATGCTTCCTTCACCCCAAACAACATTGATGTTACGCGCAGTTTGAGCCGCACTTCGACCAAGTTTGAACTCGTAACAATAAATTTGACGAAAATCTGTTTTGACATGGTGAATATCGGAGGTCTTAACTCATACAAAATGGAACACAAACTAAACTGATATTTGAGGAAAAACAACATTAATAAACATTGTTTATAATCCATTACCTAGACTGGAGGATTATCTTTGTTTACTTGGCAAGCAGAAGTAAACAAAAGATGAAAGTTCAAAAACCTGCATTATTTTTGCACCAACCCAATACATAAATATGTTGTATCTTTATAATTACACCTCGCGTATTAACCCCCACTTCTTAATTTTCACTCTAAACCCAGGTAAACTTCCTTCATTCTTAACCACTCTTTCCTATCCCATGTACATCGCTGCCAGGCTGCTCCTCCAAATGCAGTCCTCCTCCTACATCAATTTACATAAAAAATCTTATCATCTTGTAATTGAATACACTGTTCCCTTCTCACATCTTCTAATCCTACCATATCCCACTCAATATTTTCTAAGTCATTCAATATTTCCTTCAATCTATTATTCTCCCTCAGCGATCTGCAGTTATAAGTAACAATATATAATATCTCATGTATATCCTCCTTCCTTTTCCTATTTTTATTAGTCTTGGTTTTACATCCATTGACATTATTTAATTGCTATAACTGTTTTTGTTCATTGTCGGAGTTGTTGTTCTCTGATTTAGTTTCAGAAATCTGTGTATTTAGTATTTTAATTGTTAAATTAATTCTATCATCACCTACCAACTTCTTTAGTATTTCTTCTGTATTTCCTCTTGAATTAATTAAATACAACTTCTGGTCTTCTTCCAATTTAAAAGTTTCATTCTGTATTGCGATTTTGTTTTCTCTCACATTTATTTTTAGATTTTTTTCTTCACTCTTTCCTTAAAGTTAGTAATTTATTTCTTTTTTCGCGTGTCTCTTGACATATATCTCTTTCAATAAAAATGCTCGTGCCTTTTAGTTTATTAGCATTCTTTCTTATATCTTTGCTCATTGCATTATTGTTGTATTTCGCTAGAATGGTTGTTATTCCCCTCTCTTCGTATGTTTTCAAAATTTTAGTGAATTCAACATTGTCTTGATCTAATTTTTCTCTAACAAAATTGTTTAACTTTTCTTCCAAACTAATTTTTGTATCGATCTTAATACCTTTTCTTCTATTTAATACCTTAGTTATTTCTTCTATTTAAATTCTCTATTGGTTTTATTTTTTTGGACATAACCTGCTCTTTATTTTCTAAGTTAAGATTCTAATTTCATTTTCTAATTTTTCCATTTTTTTAGTAATTGTTTCTAGATCATTCTTTCTAACTAAATTTTTTGAATCTAATAGATTACCAAAAAGGTCCATTAGATTTTGCGCCGACATTTTTCCACTGGTACGTCCGTCCATCTTGCCCCTTTCATATTTTATATTTGTTTATCCAATTGTTTTAGTTTTATTTTACTTGTTTAATTACTTTTAAACTAGTACAAAGTACACAAAGTAAACAAATATGAGAATTAATCAACGGAGGTCAACTTGTTATTGAGCACACAATATTTTGCCTATCTATATATGTATTTGGATGTTTATTTACCTTCTATAGGTTAATCCTCTATTGATAATATAAGCTCATATATAAACACCATCCATCACATAGACACACCTACCCACACCTATAGACGAACTGATTCTCCCCAATACACAGAATGTTGTTATTAAGGCTTTATAAGAATTAAAAATAATTATTCTAATAATTACAAATATCTCTGTAATCCTCGCATAATTTTCTTTAAAGTTTTCACACTTACAGCTTTCTACTTACTACACAATTTGTCCAATTTTTATAATTTAATTCCGTTTTTAACCATCCAAAAAAAGCAACAGAACACAGATACGATGTTTACTCTATTACACTCTGAACTCTTAGTCTAATATACTGGTATATTTAAAACACAGTATTACCTTGAGAGGCCTTCCCAGCTCATAGCTATTCTCATAGTAATTGGAGTAGATGATTTATTGATGAGACAAACTGCGGTTGAAATCCATGTATCACTGGCTTTTCTATTGGAAAAGTATACTAATCGTTGATTTAGATAGCTTTATTAACAATAGATACAGTACGTTATATACAGATCAAATTTTAATTTTGAAACTGGTAAGGATTATATGAAATGCAGAGTGGGCACCAGTTAACAGAGAATCGTTGCTAAAAGCATTGTTGATGAAATTGAATGCTATTTTAACAATTCTGTTTTATTTGTTAAATGTATGGTGCACACACCTGTGTGTAACTGTAAAGAAGACTTTAGAACATTTATTGCTTGGATGTCCGGTATATGGGGACACCTGTGTTCACTTTATTTAAAGAATTATGGTAATTACCTAGAATCCATATTATGTATACAGAATTTACAGCAATTGAATAAGGTATTTTTATAATATAAATACCATAATGAATAAAATATTGAATAATTTTGTATATAGTATATAAAGTTGTCTGTGATTCGATAGTCATGTTATTAGCTCTGTTTTATTGTCAGTTATTTTATTTGTCTTTTCTATTGTTTGGGTGACATTACTATACTGTATTTCATTTGTATGGCCAAATGGCTTAGCAAATAATGGAATAAATCAATGAAATAAATAAATTATATAATCAATGAAAAAAGTTTGTTTCTGTTTGCAATAAAATTTTCAACTGATACAATGATGAAATAATTATGATTATTAACGGCGGAAAGCTCTCTGCTGGCGTGATACGGCTGGAGAATGGAGAAGAGATCTCTTGCATAGCACAAGAGGAAAAAATAAAGTATCTCGGCTGTAGTTTTAACGGGGAACTAGTAATTAGTGACAGCGCACTGATGAAATTTAATGATAACGTGAACAAGTTAGTGGCATCAAGCCTACTAAAGCCCGACCAGAAGCTTAATGTCCCTGCTCTCACGTACCCCCTTCAAACTGCACCTCTCACAAAGTTATCCCCTGCAGTGCTAGACGGTCTGGATACCGTGATTCGTCGTAGCGTCAAAGCAATGATTGGCTTGCCTGCCAACACAGTCACGGCGATGCTGTATGCCCCACGGCGTTACCGAGGGCTTGGGTTGCTTCGTTGCATCTGGGGAGCACCCTTGCAGCAGGGTCCATGGCTCAGAAGTTAGCCAAAGTTGACGATTCTATTTTCCAGTTTACCTTCGCGTTTAGCCGCGAGGTTAAGGAATGTGCGGATAGGCTGGGCCTGAACAATGTCAATGTCGAGGAAGCCCACAATTTAAGAAGGATAAGGCAACAGTTAAGAGAAAAGGCCTTTGACGATTGGGCGAGTTGCAAATGGCAAGGCTACGGTGTCCAGCATTTTAGAGACACTACGTATGGGAATAAATTTGTCTGTAAAAAACAATTATTGTCTGGATCTGAGTGGACGAATGCACTGAAGCTGAGTTTTAATTATGCTTCACTCCGCGGTGTGCCAGGCTCGGCAATCAGGCGATGCGAGATGTTGGGCTCCTCTGCCGCAAATGCGGAAGAGAGACCGAAACTCCTGCCCATGTGCTGGGAAAATGCCCGAACACCATGCTCCTCGTCACTCGCCGACACCACAATGTCAAACGTAGGGTCATCAAGTTATTAAAGGAAAAAGGCTATGCATGCTATGAGGAGATCTACTGTGTTGACACGGACGGCGCCTCAAGATACGCAGATATAGTAGCATTCGATAAAGATAGTCGATCTGCGTTAGTTGTCGACCCTACGGTTAGGTATGAGAGCAACCATCCAGACCAGGCCAAGCAGATTAATGAAGAAACGAGAGCGATTTATGAGAAGTGCGTTAACTTTCTCCATGAAAAGTTCCTACAAGAATTTGGAGAAAGGAACTTTGCAGTTCACGGCTTATGGTTCGGCTCTCGGGGGGCAATCCCAATGGCTACTGCTGAATTTTTTGATAATGTCGGCATTGACAAAGGGAATTTGACCCGGCTGGCGGAGCAAATTATCTTGGATTCCTTGGGAATCCTCCATAATCACATCTACGGTCTTTGATAAATGGTATTATTTAAGGCCCTGCGTATTGAGTTTTTTGATGTATGTTTCATTCTTATTTCGCTTATTCTTTGCGCTATTTACTTTAGTTTTGTAACGTTTGTGTCTTTTGGACTTGAGATTGTCTCATGAAGATAGATTAGTAATCTGTGTTTTTTATGGCAACTCAATGAAATTGAGCAGCCACATCGACTTGATATGTCGCTGTAATCTTGTATGTGAAATTTCAAATCTCCTGAGTCATCATATTTTTTTAATAAAGATGAGCAAATTAGAAGTAAAAGTCAGTGAAAATGATGATTAATTGAAATTGTAAAATAATAACCAGTATAAGAATATTAGTTAAGAAATAAGCACTCAAGGAGCTGAGGTGGTATCAATTAGTCTCCACACTGCAAAGATGGAAATAAAGGCAATAGTGATGAAACATACGGAGCCGGATTTAAGGGAAACAAGCAAGAAGGAGAAGTAATGCAGGAGTGAGACGGCCGAATAAGCTGTCAATGTGCAGAGAGATGTGAATCGTGGCTCTGTTCGGAACGCTGACCGATCACTATTACCTTCAGAGCTAATTACACCGCTCAGACATCGCAGCATCACTCTATGACAACAACAGTTGCTCAGTATCGACGACTGCTCTGCTAAAAATACAAAGTATAAATCCTCCAAATATTGGGCTGCCAGACGTTGTACGGTTGATATTGTCTACGACAGAGCGTAAGTTTAAAAAAAAAAAAAGTTAAGAAATTGCGGTGAACAATAAGAACAAATACATTAATATAAAACCAAGAGAAATTATAATTGAATTAGTAAAAATAATCCAAAAAAGAAACATTAAAGTGTATGAAATATATCCAGGCTATTTTCCCCACTAAAAGAAACATTAAGGCCACATTTAAGCCAAAAGTATTTTACAAACCATTTAATCTAAAATTAAATAGGATTTAGATGGGCATTGGTCTAAAAGTGAGCTAACAAGTTTGCTAAAATACTGAAATTGAATTTGCTCTGTTCAGAAAATTCTGGCCACCATTTTTTTAATAATATACGAAAATGTTGTATGAAACAAATTAGAAAAGTTTATTTTCTCACCCTGATGCGAAAACTTTCTTTGAGATCTAGGGGTCCCTGTGGTTTGGAAAATATTAAGATTTTCAAAGAATACCGAAAACTCTGTATAAATTTAATTTTCATTACTAGTAAGTCTAAATTGCTTCTTTTTTTTACTTTCTCTTACTCCTAGTAAGAGGAAGTATTGGAATCGTGTCAAATTTTCGATATCGAGTTTTCACCGGAAATATCCGTTTTGAGGTCCTCTGAATCGAAAAAAAATTGTTTTTTTAGAAAATGGTCTGTGTGAGTATGGTGTGTGTGTGTGTGTGTGTGTGTGAACAGCATAGCTCAAAATCGAAAAACCTTAGACACTTCAAACTTGATATTCCGTTTAGGCATCCCCCATAGGACCCGACAGTAGGTCATCTGTCAAAATTTCTCAACCGGAAGTATCACTTTACTGATGTTTTTTTTTTTTTTCACTTTTTTGCAATTTTCTCAAAACTGGCTCCGACGATTTTCTTTAAACTTGATATGTCAACTACTCATACAATAATGTACAATTTTTATTTGAAACATTTCTCTGTGAAATTCCATTTAAGGGCACTTTTTGGGGACGGTTGGGGGTAGCTTTTTTCCTAAGTGCTATACAATTTTACTATACAATTCTATCTTACGCAATTCTACAATTCTGTCATCTAAATAATGTTAATTAAAATTAAATATGTTGTGGAAATTCCGAGTTTGAAAAACATCGGATCACCGGAAGTGTGTTTAATTTACTACTTTACTAAATGATGTTTTCACTTTTTCACAATTTTCTGAAAACTGATTTTAATATAAGAGGGGAAAATATTCATATTTTAATAAAAAAAAAAGAAAATTATTTATAAGATGTCTACTTTGCCTAACATTAAGTCTCAAAATCTGTACTTTTTTTTTTAAAGCACAAAAACTTTATAATATTAACTGAAACTTTGTAATATTCCTTACTCTGCTATCAACCTTCAAAGATGAAAATTTCCAAGATCTTTTGTTATAATGTATTTCGACACCTTTCATAAAACTTTTGATATTATTTTAGAAATATTAGTTCTCCAAGCAACATAACTTTTTAGATATATTAGATTGAACAGAATGTCGTTGGGAATAATGATCTTGCTTCAGACAGGAAGCTATGCACATATAATGTAAGTAATCACTGTAGCGAACAATCTTCCGTTTTAGATTAAAATAAAATTGGATATATTTTCGAATTATCATTGCCATATTCCCAATACATTTATCTGTATCATCTGAAATTTTATAATTAAAATTTATAATTTATTTCACGATTATGTAAAAAAAAAAAAAAAAAAAAAAAAAATAGAAAACCGCCTTTCTTAATTTCTGAGTACAAAAAACAAAAACAAATTGTCAATGGGTTAAAATTAGAAAATAGGACGTTCAACGATTACATGATAGGCTTTTTATTATTTTCTGCAAAAAAAAAAAAAATTCAACTGAACACGATTAATTTTAGTTTACACTCACTGAGATCTGCGTAAATGAATAAAAACCTTTTTATCAGCCTGGCGTTGAAATTAAAATATACTTTAATGTAGATAAAAAGATTGATACTTTGTAATCTCATGTTGAAGAAAGACATTTTTTCAAGATTGCTTAACGGCTAACACCGAATTAGGTGTACAATTGGTGGGGAGTGGGGAGGGCAGGACACATTAATTGCGAACGATATTTATCCATCAAATATAAATTTAACAGTTATCCGCGGATCTCAGATTGATGACCGCACCCAGGTACAAAAAAAATATATTATGGTTAATTAATGAATAAAATAAAACTATAATTACGATTTATAAATGTTTACTTTCTCCTTATTTCTAATAAGAGAAAGTGTTACGTAATGTCAGATTTTTGTAATTCACTATTCACCGGAAATACACGTTTTGATGTGAAAATATGTAGAAAAAGAAATTTAAGTGAAAGGTGTATGTGTGTTTGTTTAAAGAATATCTCAAAGACAAAAAAATTACAGGAAGTTGGAAACTTGATGATCCATTTAGGTACTGCACCGCAATAAAAACACGAAATTTCCCCATAAAAATTCATTAACCGGAACTGTGACTATTTTATTTTTAAGTTTTTCGCGAATTTCTGGAAAATGCTATTACCAATTTTCTTCAAACATTGTATACTATCTAGTCAAAGTAAGTAACTATCACTTTTATTTGAAAGATCTTCCTAGGAAAATTGATTTTTATATTTTATGGGGATGCAGTAGCAATAAGCTTTCCTCTAAAGCAGTGGTCGGCAATCTGTTTACTGCGGCGGAGATTCCTTTGACAATGGGCACTTTAAGGGGAAGAGATTAACTCAGTAGTTAGCGCACTAAAATCTCCGCGGAGATACTGGGTTCCAGTACAACAGTGCTGCCTTCAAATTTTCTCTTCCTAACAGCCTCTATAAGTATCAAAATATATTGTTTAATTCATTAGAAATAATGTACTAATAGTAATATACGCTGTACTGCTGTATGCTCATTGTCCAGTAATAGACAGTGTTGTTTGTAACGAGAGAATACTGTGCGGAGGCCGGCAGTGCACTGAGAAGTCTCCGGGCGCAAAGGACCATAGACGTTAATAATAATAATAATAGAAAAGAAAAAAAAAAAAGAAAAGCAATTTATCTTAATTTTTACTCATTTATTAAATTAAAAAGCATGAAAGCGATTTATTAAAATATTCCTATTCACAAACTAAAAAGTACTAAAGCAAAAAATAGAGAACGTATAAAAACACGATTTTTATGTATTACTATGGTTCCATTAGCCAATTTGTCCAAATCGGGCACATAATCGGAATTGTCTATTATTTCAATATTGTACCTTTAGTATGATTGACGGCCACTTGGTGCTCTAAAGTACAACTTTAGTATAATGTATGGTTCTACTAGTTATAGAATATTGAATTATTTTTTTTCTTGTTTTGTGGAATCTGTGGATTATATTTAAATTATATGAGTTTGTGCAATATTTTGGCGTTTTCATCAAGATTAGAGTGTAAACCATTTGTCTGATTTTTATCTGCCATAGATATAATCAATATCAACTCCACCACATCTATACGTATAATAGATTATAGTTAATTTTTTCATTTAATTTTGTTGTGTTGAACGATTATACCAATTTTTCAGCAATTTTTGGACTCTTTTTTTAATTTTTTTTTTTTGTATTTCCCATATCCCAACGTTTCGATGCTTTATGCGTCATTTTCAAGAGATTTCATCTTTTTTTTAACATCTGTTTACAGGAAAATACACATTATATCAAGAAAAACATTGCAATAATTAATACAGTATAAAGATAATTAATTTGGTTATTTACAGCTTTTACATCCTAAAAAATAAGTTTTTATGCGCCCAAAAATTTATTTAAAAAAAATCTGGTGTGAAACACGCACACAACTTTCTCTTACTCTAGTTCTCAAAATTATAATTGACAAATTTTAAGTTCGTGTACCAAATTTAATGAAATTCGTTGATAACTGAAAAAACTGTTCAGTAAAAGCGCACTTCCAGTTTACTAATTTTCTTGAAACTAGAAATTTTGGCTATCTATTTATTTCTAATTAATTTTGTTTGGATGGTAGAATTGTATAATCAACTATGATAGCAGTTTAAAGAAAAACATAACCCCACCCCTCCACTAAATGTGCCCTTAAATAAATTTTCCCAGAGAAAAGTTTTAAATAAAAGTTGTAGATCATTGTATGTTTAGTTTATATAAGAAGTTTCAAGAAAATCGTCAGAACTATTTTTGAGAAAATCGCAAAAAAGTAAAAAAATTATTTAGTAAAGTGGTAAAGTAAACGCACCTTCGGTTATCCAATGTTTTGAAACTCGGAATTTCAACAACATAATATTATCTAATTCTAATTAGCATTATTTAGATGATAGAATTGTCTAATAAACTGAAATAGTACTTTAGATGAAAACCTAACCCCACCCCCTCCCCCAAAAGTGCCCTTAAATGAATTTTCCCGGCAAAATGTTTTAAATAATAGTTGTAGCTCGTTGTATGTGTAGTTGACATACAAAGTTTAAAGAAAATCGTCGGAGCTATTTTTGAGAAAATTGCTAAAATGTAAAAAAAAATTGACTAGTAAAGTGGTACTAATAAAGTGGTGGTTGAGGAATTTTAACAGATAACGTACTGTGTCAGATCCCATGGTGATACCTAAACGGAATATCAAGTTTCAGCTTTCTACGAGTTTTCGTGTTTGATCTATGCTGTTCATATATATATACACACACACAAACCATTTGCTAAAAACCACTTTTTTGGACTCAAGGGATCTCAATACGGATATTTCCGGTGAAAACCATAAATAAAATTAAATATTTTTACCAATTCTAAAAATAAAATAACAACCCAAGATAGAAAAAACATAATATATAAGACTTTTTGCAGTTGTAATCTACGTTATATAGAGCACACAACAAAAAGTTACAAAGCAGAATAACTTCACTTAAATACACACTAAATCCTAATTATTAAAGTAACAAAGAATTGTCCAAATATCACACCAAATTCTTTTTAACAATAATGCTATTCTAAATTACGAAAGCAACCTAAATAAAAGAAAAATATTAGAAGCTATATACCTTTATCTGAATTTGGATACCGCAATAAATGGCAGAAACTAGTGTGTACAAATTAGAAAAAGTTTGGACATAATAAAAACATTTCAAAATAATATATAGTGGTAACAATCTTTGAATGAAATTTCAATAAAACAGTACAGCAAGGTTATAATCTAACCTTACAACTAAGAATCTAAATCATCGATCAATACGCAAAATCGATAATATAAAACATCAATTTATATTCATACATACTTATAATAATAGAAAAATTTAAAAAAAAAAAGAAAAAAAGTTTTAAAATAAATTATAATAATAATAAACTTTTAATGAATAAAAAATTAATCACAAATAAAATTTTATGTATTACAAAATAATAAAACTAGCAATTATTGCCCTCACTGCAATGTAATGTTTATTTTCTTAGTCATTCAATATTTCCTTCAATCTATTATTCTCCCTCAGCGATCTGCAGTTATATCTCCTGTATATCCTCCTTCCTTTTCCTATTTTTAGTAGTCTTGGTTTTACATCCATTGACATTATTTAATTGCTATAACTGTTTTTGTTCATTGTCAGAGTTGTTGTTCTCTGATTTAGTTTCAGAAATCTGTGTATTTAGTATTTTAATTGTTAAATTAATTCTATCATCACCTACCAACTTCTTTAGTATTTCTTCTGTATTTCCTCTTGAATTAATTACATACAACTTCCGGTCTTCTTCCAATTTAAAAGTTTCATTCTGTATTGCGATTTTGTTTTCTTTCACATTTATTTATAGATTTTTCTTCACTCTTTCCTTAAAGTTAGTAATTTATTTCTTTTTTTCGCGTGTCTCTTGACATATATCTCTTTCAATAAAAATGCTCGTGCCTTTTAGTTTATTGGCATTCTTTCTTATATCTTTGCTTATTGCATTATGGTTGTATTTCGCTAGAATGGTTGTTATCCCCATCTCTTTGTATGTTTTCAAAATTTTAGTGAATTCAACATTGTCTTGTTGATCTAGTTCTTGTTTTTCTCTAACAAAATTGTTTAACTGTTTAACTTGTTCACCTACAGTCTACCTTAGCATCCACATACAATTGAACAAGGTATGACAAATAATTTCGGTAAGTAAAATTAAATCATTTAAAATATAAAACACACTAATACATAAAAAAAGTAAACATAATATTTGAAATGGAAAAAAAAAAATTTCTACAAGCCTTAAAGAAAAACCAAAATAAAATAGAGATTTCTAAACAGCATATGGCACATAACCTAAACTTAAAGAAGCTGAAATTATTTAAAAATAAAATATAAAACAAATAATTGTGCAAAATTACATAAAATAAAAAGAGTATTTTTTAAAAAAACAATTGAAAGGGCACGTAGTAAATAATGAAATCTACAAGGAATTTTTTGCAAGTAGACAATAAATAATTATGGTTATTTAAAAAAAAAAAAAAAAAAAAAGAAATCTCTTGAAAATGATGCAAAAAGCGTCGAAACATTGGGATATGACAAATGCTGTAAACTAATTTGAATAAAAAATATAAAACTATAAACTGTTTTTGGTGTTCATTACGACCGTTGTATTCAATGGTGTAAATTGGATGTTGAGGTTCGGTCTTACAAAAGAACTCTTTTTAAATTTCTACCGACGTTTCGGCAAATTTATTGCCTTCTTCAGGGTTTGTACAAAGATTTTAATACAAATCCTCTAAAAAATTCAATCCTCTAAAAAAACTTTTTTCCAAACTAAAAGACCCCCACACCCACAACTTTATTATCAGATATAATTTATAAAATAAATGTTTACAATGCCCAGCTACATACATAGGACAAACATCTCAATATTTAAAAAAATAGACTATACCAACATAAATACCACTGTAAAACTAAAAAACCGACTGGCGTGACTACAGCACTAACGAAACACTGCATACAATACAAATATGAATTTGACATAGAAAACACTAAAATTCTCTCCATCAACAATAATAATAAAAAAAGAACAATATTGGAAATAATTCGTATTGAAAAAGATAAATTAACTATCAAATTTTAGAACAGACACCAAAAACCTATCCCTCAGTTATAAGAATCTCATGGAATTTCCAAAACAACATACAGACTAAGACACGGTTTTCCCATCCACTCTCCTAGCACTTTATAAAGCCTTGACCCATCCAATGTCCGTAACACTTGGTGATGGTATGTCACAGGTTAAACGTAACACTTGGTGATGGTATGTCACAGGTTAAACTAGATTAATTACTACTGGAATTCTAACTGAAAATTTTTGTAAGTACATTTCCTAAGTTATTTCCATACTTTACTCTTATATATGCCACATATTGTCAAAGTTTCAATAGTTGTGATTTAGTTTAATATTCTGTTTTACAACAATAGTTTAAAATAAATTTAAATGTGCTATATATATATATATATATGATACTTTATTTAGTTTATTTATATAGTTTATTTAAAAAAAAAATTTATTTTGAAAATATTTATTTTATGTTGTTTCTATTTTTTATTGATTTGTATTGAAACCTTTATACAGACCCTGAAGAAGGCGATAAATTTGCCGAAACGTCGGAAGAAATTTAAAAAGAGTTCTTTTGTATGACCTTACATCAATATCCAATTTACAACAACTATAAACTGTATTTAAATGAAGTCTGAATAAAAGGAAAATAAAAGAAGCAATTTATGTTAGAGCAAATCAGTAATTTTAATGGAGATTAAGCAGACGGACATGTTTAGTCAAAGTTTGTCCATTTTAGAATTATATTGACTGCGGTAAGAGCAAGTCGTGTGTTTTAGTTCAGATTTTTTTTAAGGAGTGACAACATCTTGGTCCTTGGCGTCCTGAGTCTTCTCAATGCAGTGCATGCTGGGGAAGTATTCTCTAATTATAGACAACATTATTCATTATCTGACAATGAACTGTTCAGGCTTTTAGGGAGAAAAAATATAAAGGTAGCACTTCCTGGACTAGAACCCGGGACCTCTGCAAGCAAATCCAGCGGATATCACTGAGCTGAACGCATCCTCTTTTTATTATGCAGAAGTATTACAGTCATGTCAAATTTGATATCGAGTTTTCACCGGAAACATACGTTTTGAGGTCCCCCGAGTCCAAATATGTGGCTTTTAGTAATTGGTCACTGTATGTATGTGTGCGGGGATGTGAGCATAACTCCAAAACCGAAAATCGTAGACAGATCAAACTTGATATTTCGTACAAGTCCTATCAGAAAATTGGACAATAAGGTTTTGATCAAAATTGGCCATCTGGAAAAAACTCTCTTTACTGAATAGATTCTGGCAATTATTGTCAACGATTTTTTTTAAAAAACTCGTTACATTAACTACCGTCACAAAGAGCTACAACACTTATTTGAAATTTTTCTTCAGACAAATTCATTTAAGTTAGTTTTTTGGGGGAAGCATGGGGTTATGCTTTCCTCTATTTTAATTTATTATAATCAGATGCATCTCTTAGTTGGCTGATCGGCCAGGGGGTATCATAAGAAAAACACCAAAAAATTTTTTAAGTGTTTTTTTTATTAATAACCCGACGTTTTGACAAACATTGTTTGTTGTGGTGGTTGGTTCCGCATTCTTCAGGGGCTATCTATAAAGAAAAAATATACATAAAAATGAAGCTTGAATTTTCTTTATAGATAGCCCCTGAAGAAGACAAACAACGTTTGTCGAAACGTCTGATTATTAATAAAAAACTCTTAAAATATTTTTTGGTGTTTTTCTTATGATACTCCCTGGCCGATCAGCCAACTAAGAGATACATCTGATCATTTCTAACGGCCAACAATTGCTACAATTTAATTCATTATATGATTCTATTATCCAAAATAAAATATGTTGCCATGATTCCATGTTAGAAGAAAATCGATTCACCGGAAGTGAGATTTTACTGAACAGTTTCTTCAGTTTTCTGATATTTTCTCCATAAAAACTTCGAAACATAAAAGCAACTATAGATACAAGCATATATATTTTATATATCTTTTATTTGAAACTTTTTCCATGGAAATTCGATTCGGAATCGAAGGGAGGTTTTGGGGGAGGAATGGGTTATGCTTTCCCCCAAATACATGTTTTTTAAAGTTTAGATTCTGCCATTCTGGTAAATTGAAGACAACTAAACATCTAGGAAGGACTATAGGTTTGAAGTCAATTATAGCTATGTAGACTGCAGTAAGAGAAAGTCGTGTGAGTGTTTCATATGAGATTTCTATAGTTATAATTATTTGTTTTTTAAATTGTATCAAATTGATCTGTATCAGTGAAATTTGCTTATGAAAATTTGGCCTTCTGCAGGGAAGCTCAAAATGGCCATTCCTCTTTACTGTGTTTTCTTCACTTCCAACTGATGAAAATTCTTCTGACTTGTCATTTCTACAACACAATTGTTGTTAGTGATAAATTCGGTGAAACTTTACAATAATCTGATGTGGCAATATGCCACAGCTATCCCTGACACCCTAAAGCACAGCTGTGACCTAACGGCTTAACCGCTTTAAGTTAAGTCCCAATTACGAGCAATTTTTTTCTCAAAAATTGATGCAAATAAAGTATTAGATTGTATTAAATTTACAAATTCATTGTCAAGTAAATATAGAAAATATATTATCATTTCGTAAAACAAATCAACTATTCCTCTAGAACATTTGAACATCGGAATCCCTCATGATTTGTCCACATAACAAGATGTCCAATTTTTGTACATTTTGCAGTTTTTTTTTTTTTTTTTAATAGTGATAATTAAACACACACACACGCCAACACAAACACACACACGCACACAAACAAATATAATATAGAATATTAAAAAAATAAGAAATTATTTCTATAAGCACCAAAATATTTTTACTTTCTCTTACTCCTAGTAGGAGTAAGAGGAAGTATTGTAATCGTGTCAAATTTTCAATATCGAGTTTTCACCGTCGATCGTCAGATATCCGTTTTGAGGTCGACCATGTCCAAAAAAATGTTTTTTAGCAAAGGGTCTGTGTAGATGTGTGTGTGTGTGTGTGTATGCGTATGTGTGTGAGTATGTATGTAACCAGCATGGCTAAACAAAAAAAAAGAAAGTTGAACTTGATATTCCGTTTAGGTGTGACCATGGGATCTGACAGTACGTTGTCTGTCAAAATTCCTCAACCAGAAGTATTTACTAGTTGTTTTTTTTTTACTTTTTTTGCAATTTTCTCAAAAATGGCTCCAACAATTTTCTTGAAAAATCTTAGTTCAACTACAAATACAAAGAGTTACAATATTTATTTGAAATTTCTCAGGAAAAATTCATTTAAGGGCACTTTTGGGGGAGGGGGGAGGTTAGTTTTTTATCTAAAGTGCTATTTCAGTTGATTAAACAATTCTATCATCTAAATAATGTTAATTATAATGAAATATGTAATTGAAATTCCGAGTTTGAAAAAATCGGATAACCGGAAGTCGTTTACTCTACTGCTGATTTTTTTTCACTTTTTCGCAATTTTCTCAAAAATGGCTCTGACGATTTTCTTAAAACTTCTTATACAAAATAAACACACAAAGATCTGCATCTGTTATCTAAAAAAAAATTTCTCTGGGGAAATTAATTTAAGGGCACTTTTAGAGGAAGGGGTTTATGTTTTTCTCTAAAGTGCCATCATAGTTGACTATACAGTTCTATCATCCAAACAAAATTAATTAGAAATTAATAGACTGCCAAAATTCCGTGTTTCAAGAAAATTATAAAACCGGATGTATGTTTTACTGAACATTTTTTCAGTTTTAGGCAATTTCATTAAATTTGGTACACAAACTATAAAATTTGTCAATTATAATTTTGAGGACTAGAGTAAGAGAAAGTTGTGTGAGTGTTTCACACCAGATTTTTTATGTTTCTTTATTGTTGATGGAAATTTGCAACGTCTAGTTGCACAATAATTAAATAAAGTAGCACTGATTGTAAGGGGTACATGGGCTAAGGATTTGGGGGGAGGGGGGAGATATCTTCCAGTGGAGGTCTATTCCCAAGCACAATTTAACTTTAACTGGCCACTGAGATGGGTTCAAAATATGACGACGGAAATCAATTCCTAAATAATGCTTATAAATGTGTATGTTTATAAATTTAACAAATTTAAAAAGTAATATTTACTAACCTTTCTGATACCCAATAGCCAATTATGGGTGGAGGATTCAATATTTCTGTCAATCTGTCAGTGTCTGCCACCTTCTGCACCACTTCATCACAAGAATGTGGGTCTGGATAACCTGAAAATCGCCAGTAACTATGATTATATCTATCTGTTGAAATATATAATAATATCATTATATCACAGTTACTTTCCGTGATAGCCTGCTTCTTTTGGTGGACTGTTGGTGGTGTTTTTGCCAAAACAGTGATATAACATAGACTTGCACAGAGCAAATTCAGTTAATACACTCTGAGTGTTTAACTGAATTTGCTCTTTGCAAGACCATGTTTTTTTTTTTAATTTAAGGCGCATCAACATCTATTGGTCATTAGTGCCCGGAGCCTTCTCAGCGGACTGCCGGCCTCCGGACAGCGTTCTCTCGGTTCAGACAATACTGTCCATCACCGGACAGTGAGCTGTAGAGGCTCCTAGGAAGAAAAAATCTAAGGGTAGCACAGTTGGAATCGAACAAAGATCATATTATCACAGTTTTGACAAAAATATCCTGATGATGGGCAAACGCCCGAAACCGGTCGATGACCACCAAAAGGAGAAGGCTATCACGAAAATATCTCTGATGCTTTCTAGTTCTTCCGGTAGTGATAGGCCTATTTCTCTAACAAGATGCACTAGCAAGCTAATCAAGGTATGATGACTTCTACGGTTCCTGGAAAATAAATCGCTCCTTTTTTGATCACAAAGCAGACATTAAAAAAAAAAGAAATAATAGAACAAGTGGCCTGTTGGACGCAGTGGATTAAGGATTGTTTCAATAGGAAACAAGCTAGAGTTATTGTATTCATAGATTTCTAAGCTGCATATTATTCGGTTTGGAGAAAACTGTTTCTGGGACAAATTGCAGATGCTGGCATCAGTGGTAAAATGTTCAATCTTTCATATCATAAAAATTAGCAAACGTACGTTACTATTCAGCAACATCAGGTTACGAACAAATTAGGAAGGGACTCCCTCAAGGTGCAGTGCTCAACTGCACCCTCTTTAATATTATGAATAATGATCTAGTTGCTGCAATAGAGAAAATCACGGTAGTAAGATGCTTCCCATTTGCCGATGATGTCGTTATCAACGTAGGCGGTAGCAACGTAGCAGCTATTGAAGCGGCTCTGAATATTGCTTTATATTCTATAGTCTAAACTAATAGTGCCAAACTAACGAGTTTGACTGTAAACACCCGAATAAACAGTATGCCAGCTCTTGCGTTGACTACACGACGATAAAAACATAGCTGAAGAAAATATAGTAAAGTACCTTAGCGTGATCCTAGATAAAAAAAACTCTCGTAGAGAATGCATTCTGAGATTCTAGCAAATTCAGCAGAAATTCGGCTAAGGCATATCAAACGGCGACAAGCATTAGTGCAATAGAAGAGGTATTTAGTATAACATTCAAAACGTACTTCACCTCCCGAAAGCGGAAGAACCATTCTGAATAAAGTTCAGAACAAAGCCTTAAGTCTCATAACTGGTGGTACCGAATTTACACTTATTAATCCTATGGAAGAACAAACTAGGATTTTGCTGCTGCATACCAAAAGTGAAATAAATACCATGAAGCAGACAAAAAACATATCTAAGACTTCCAGTGAATCTCTGGAAAAAATACCATGCGGCTTCCTCAAGATTAGTTACACAAAAACCTTTTCTAGGTGTTGCTGAATCTCTGAGAGCAAGGAGTACAGGTTAGAAATTTAATCCAGAAATTTTTCCAGTTTATAACCATAATCCTAGCATAAAGACTCCTACGACTAGATTTTCCTTACTGCTAAATAATAAGAAGTTCGAAATAACGCCAGTTATTCTAAAGAGCAATCCCTGCACTTGTTAAACAATAAATACCAATCAGTAAATAGATAAGAATATGTACGGATAATAGCGAAGCTGTAGGCTCTGGTTACTTCCGTAAAGGCATGTTTGCGGGACCTGTTGGGGTAGGCAGGTAGCAAGCAACTTCGACGGTGAGGTAGTTGCAGTGATGGAGATGGCAAAAGGGCTGCTGAAAAAAGTATAGACGGCAGTAACATAGTGTTCCTGGCAGACTTCATGTCTGCGATCTGTGCTCTGGAATCAAGTACTCCCAGTAACAATGTAAAAGTGGAACTGAGTGGAGCAGCCATAGCTTACCTCAGGCAACGTTGCTACGAAGGAATTTATAAATGAATTCCTTGTTAGTGTGAAATTGCTGGCAATGAAAAAGCGGACGAATTGGTAAAGCAACTTGTAACACTTATATTTGCTTATAACGGGTCAGGGAACCACTAAAGCAAAAATTGTAATTATAAGTGTAATTGCTCAAAGTATTTTTTTTTTTTGTATTATATTTTAACAGTTTCTATTACAGTAATTTTCTTAACCTACTTTATATGACAATATTGAAATACCTGATCAGGGCTTAATTTTTATATTATAATTTTAATTTTAACGAACATGTAATAACTTTCATCACTCTATTTTTTTGTGTTTTCACTTATTACTTATTACCGGTAATTAGCCATTTTTGTACACTAGCACTCACTCCTACTGTCCGCAATACTGTCTCTCTCCCCATTCTACTTTTTGTTACTGATTATTTTTATTTCTTTCACTTCACGTTAGATAGCAGGGGCTTTACCGCGAAGATTACTCTGTTACACACCCCCTCCCAGCGGTGAAGTTCCTGGCATCTACTATGTGGCGTGAGGGCTGAGAGTACCACGTTTCGGTTCTTGGTACTTCTTCAGCTTAGATGGATGCCACATGCCTACGGATTTACCATTTTTATCCTTTAGGTGACATGATCCTCCTCTGGCTACCGTTACCACTTCATAGGGTCCTTCGAACTTTGGAAATAATTTTGCCGCTATTCGGTCGGCAGCAGAAGAAAGATGGTATGTTCTTCTGAGAACTCTGTCGCCTGGTTGGAAGTAATCAGCACGTCTCCGCCGATTGTAACGTTTGCTAATGAGCAAGCTGGCCTCCAATGCATTCTGCTCTGCAAGGTGATGCAACTCTTTAAGATGACATATCCTCTTCTCCCATGTATCCTTTGTCTGACTGGAAGCATCCAATTCGACCCTCTCCGCTCCCTGAGGCACTTGAGGCCGCAGCTCCCGGCCAAAGTTTAAAAATGCAGGAGAAAAGTTGGTGGAGCAGTTTTCTGATGTGTTTAGAGCAAACTAGATCTCGGCCAGGGTTGATCCCATTTCCGGTGATCTTTTTCGAGGTAGGATATAATCAGCTGCTTGATGTTACGTTGGCTCTTTCCGTAGGATTAGCCTGCGAATGATACAATGGGGTCGTAAATAGCGTAATACCACATTCCTTGGCTACTTTTTTGATAAGAGCACTGACAAAATTCTTCGCATTGTCCGAAATCAAGTAGCGAGGTCTTCCGAAACGATTTAGAATGGTGTCTTTGAGCCTTGCAGCTATAACGGGTGAGGTAGCCTTTTTAATAGGGCACAATTCCACCCAACGGATGAAAACATCCATGAAGACGAGGAGGTAGACGTTTCCTTGTGAACTCCGTGGGTATGGTCTCATACTGTCAACAGAGACTACTTCCCAAGTTTCCTTCAAATAGCGTGGGTGCATGAGACCTCTAGGTGGAGAATTTGGAGGTTTGACTTGTTGACAGATTTCGCAGCTACGAACATAGCTGGCCAAGCTCTGGTAAATTCCTGGCCAATAATACAGTCGACACACTCTGGCGTAGGTTTTGTCGGTTACAAGGTTTCCTGCCTGTGGTAAATTGTGATTTTCGTTCAAGAACTTATTTTGAAGGTGACGCGGCACAACCTTCCACTCCTCGCTGGGTTCTTCAAGCTCCCCTTTGAGGGTGTTCTTCTTATGATATAGTAAATGTCCGTCTTTAACAGTCCACCCGGGATGATCCTCGGGAAATTTGCAAACTTTGTGCAGTTTCCTCTCATACCAAGGATCCTGCTGCTCGCCCTTTTCGGAAATATTTTCACTCTCACGTAATGTAATTGCTGCAACTTGAGAAACTCTAGAGAGAGCATCGGCTACAGTGTTCAGCTTCCCTTTCCTGTATTCGATTGTGAATTCGTAAGGCTGAAGTCGGAGAGCCCAACGGGCTAAACGACGAGAAGGGTCCTTGAGGTTTAGAAGCCACTTCAAACTTGAATGATCCGTAATTACAGTAAAAGGATAGCCTTCCGAGTAATGCCGGTTCCTTTCAATACCAAAGAGCACAGCCAGACACACCTTTTCGGTAACGGTATAATTACGTTCGGCTTTGTTAAGAATTCTGGAGCAATAGGCGATGACTCGTTCTTCTTCTCCCTGAAGCTGGGTGAGCACCGCTCCCAACCCAGTCTCACTGGCAGCTGTCTGAAGACGAAAAAGTTGAGTGAAATCGGGTCGGGCGAGAACTGGAGCCTGCGTAAGAGCTTCTTTCAGGGTCTGGAAGGCCTTCTCCTGCTCGAGACCCCAAAACCACTTGGAAGGGATTTTAGGAGTAGGGTTAAGGGTGCTGCTATGGTGGAAAAACCCCGAATAAGTCGGCGATACCAGCTAGCAATTCGCAAGAATCTCCGGAGTTCTCTAACTGTGCAGGGCGATGGGATGGAAGTTACCGCGCTAACGCGATCTGGATCAGCGGACATCCTTTCATGGTTAACCCGATAACCTAGGTAGCGCACTTCCTAGCAACCAAACTCGCACTTTGTAGCATTGATTTGAAGGCCCGAATCCTTCAGGTGATGGAAAACTTCTTTGAGCAATCTTAGGTGCGTCTGGAGATCTGGGGTGCAAACCAGGATGCCGTCCAGGAAGACAACGACGTAAGGGTATAATTCCGGGCCAAAGACGGGTCTGCGAGCCGTTGAAACGTAGCGGAAGAGTTGGTAAGACCGAATGGCATTACGGTAAAACGAAACAGCCCCCTTCCGGGAACTGTAAAAGCGGTCATTTTCTACTATTTTCATCTGCCAGCGGAACTTGGAGGAATGCCTTTTTAAGGTCTATCTTAGAAAGATAACGCGCCTGCCTGAGCCCACCAATAAAGAAGTCATATTGGGCATCGGGTAGGAATCTTTTACGGTCAAGGAATTAACCTTTCGAAAATCCACGCAAAAGGATATGTAGCTCCCTTTCGCACCATCACCACTGGCGATGACCAAGCTGACTGACATGGTTCTACTTGGCCCTGGAGCAACATAGAGTCGAGTTCAGCCTGCATTGCCTCCAACACTTATAGCGGTATGGGCGCTGCTTTATCGGCTGAGCCGTCCCGACATCGATACTGTGGGTAATCAAATTTGTCACCCCTGGCGAAGTTTGGAGATCACGTAAGCCTTTCTGGACTACTTGGTCCAGCTGTTTCCGCTCACTCGAGGTCATTTCACATATTCCACAACTTAACACGTTGTTGCCGACACCCTCAACGAAACGCTAAAAGCGATAAAGGGACTGAGGGCTGTCAGTAAACCACCAAGTGTCAGAAGAAGAATCTGTACAGATTCCTGCGACGGAATGAAATCTAACTCTAGCAGGGCTGGGAACGGTAGTGACGGTAAAACGTTTAATGTGACAGGGAAAACCCGACCCTCCAATCGCAGTTGCACTCTAAAGCAGGACTTGATGGACGCTACACTTCCGTTCGCGCTTACTGCCTTAAACTCAGGCACGGCTATTTCTTCTGCCCCTGATTATCGCAGGAGTTCGGCCTGCTCTCTTCCGATGTAGGATACCGCAGACCCTATGTCATAGAGTCCTAGGCATCCTAGTCCACCTAATTGGACCTTCACGTACCAAAGATTGAACGATACGGGTTTGATATTTTGACCAGCGGCAAGCTGTTCGAGGCAACCCTTAGGGTCCTTGTCGTTAGTGCAAATCGGACCCTTAAGTCCGATTTCCTTTTGTGTTTCCCGAAGACATTTAGGACAGTTTGCTATCGCCACACCTCGTTTCCCACATTGGTAACAAAATATCTTCCGCGGTTTCGGACAAACTGAGTAACGATGAGGACCTCCACTATTCCAACATTTTATAACGGTTTCGGTAGGGGTGATCTCTGCTCCATCATGGGGCTTCCGCGTTGAGGTATCCGTTGTTTGCCCTCCCGACATTACCGAAGAGGAATTTGGTGAAAGTTTCTTTCTATCGGCCTTCCCCTGCCTCCTGGAAGAGGTGACTTTGTCCGGCAGTTCTACGGTAAGGCCATAGACTCCTTCGGTAGCTGAAACTTTGGAATAGGTTGGGTGTGGGACATCGTAAATTTTGGGAGGTTTCGTTTTGGTGGGTGTTCTCCCTTCCCGGGCCAACACCTCCGCCACTCGGGCGCGTGCAGTTACAAACAGTAAGAGACTAGCGAAAGTGGGCAATTCATTATCTTTTTGTTTGTCTTTGAATGCTCTCCTCGTACCGAGAATGAGATTTCTTAGTGCTAACTGCACTTTGAAGAAATCTGCCAAGTCAGTGATATTGATAGCCTCGAGGACATTGAAGCTCGTTTCATGAGTACTTAGGAACTGATGGAGATTATCCCGTGAACTATTGCTGGCCAGAGGGTATTCCAAAACTTTCTGGAGATACATCCCCGCCAATCTTCTTTTA
>JAAEAF010014065.1:0-35638 GCA_011037195.1 Triatoma infestans
GTAGTTCATATAAAATCATCTAATTTGCTGGTACAAATGACATTTTGTCTAAATCTAAACCTATTACATGTTGCGTAGCCTAACTAAACCAGCCTCCAAGGCAATTTGTCTAACTCTAAACGTATTATATTTTGCCCAATCCACCTAAAACAAACCTTTGGCTAATTGTGACCAAGATATATACTAGAAATGATACATTAGTGTATTGCAAACTATAATAGTACAAATAGTAGAAATTGGTGTGATAGGGGACCGGAAATTCTAGTGATTCACCTGTATATCCTACTGAACTTAATAGCAAAATGAAATAATTAAAAAAATTGCATTGGTTAGGAAAGACGATGTCAGATTTTGTTATATTTTTTTTTCTTCTTTGAACATCACCTTTATAAATGAAAATGGAATGCCCAGATTCAATGATAGGTTAGAATGCATGTTGGAACCTGTACAAGTACAGCCCCTTATACATGTAATATATAAATATAAGAACACTTTTAATAGAACAGCATGAAGATGACGCGTATATTTTTATTTTTGTTGGTTGCAAAGTGAAGGTTTGCAGTCCAGAGAGAGAAATACTTCAGTGAAGCAAGGCTACTCAACGATGTTGCTAGATGACACAGCGTACCAATCAATCGAGAGACATGTGTTTAAACCATTTGATTATCAAGTAAAATATCCAACCGTAAAAAGAAAATAATTTCAGGTTCCTCATGCGAGACTGAAATAGTCAGGATATTATAAAGCAAAAACATACTTAAATATATGAAACATTTTCAACCGTGCAGGTGCTGGATATTATGCCCAGGGAGTCAACAATAACACCCTCCAAAATCGGAAGCAAGTCATCAAGGCTGATGCCAACACTGTCCAAAAAGGCGGACGTATCAATTGGAATGATACCTCTCGAGCCAAACCACAGGCCCTGCACCCTGTCTCCAAACTGGCCTCTAAATTTGTCTTTGAAGTGGGGAATACGCTTCTCATAAATTTGGCTCTTCTCCTCGTGGACCTTCTCCGATTGACTCGGATCATTATCTGACCGTTGGGTCCAAAGCAAAAGCAATGTCGCTATTTTCCTGGAAGGTCACGATGTCAGCATACCTGACTGAACCGTCCGTATCGATGGCATAAACTTCCTCAAAGCTCGTAAAGCCCCGGTGATGCAGCAAATCCATAATAGCGTGCTTCACTCTGTGATGGCGTCGGGTTATTAGGAGCATGTTATTCGGACATGTACCAAGCACATGGGCTGGTGTTTCAGGCTCTCTGCCGCATCTGCGACAGAGGGGTCCAACAGCTCCCGCAGACTGTCCGCCGACTCCAGGAACAGCACGAAGAGGGGCGTAATTTGTATTGAGCTTTATGATGTTCGTCCAGACATCAGAGCCAGACAGGGTTTTCTAATCACAAATAAACCTATTTGCTTTTGGGTTTTCCTTAAAATGGCAAACTCCAACTCCCTGCCACTTGCAGCTAGTCCAGTCTTCGAAAGAATTCTCTCTCAATATTCCTTATGTTTGGAAACTCATCCAAATCCTCTATTCGCAGCGCCAACCTTGAGGCACATTCCTTCGCCTCTGACTTGTAGTCAAAGATCTGCTGGAAATGCCGATCCTGGACGTTAGCTAACTTCTGAACAAGAGATTTGAGAAGTTAAGAATTCTTCAATGGAATGCACGATCAACGTTGGCTAATAAAGGTAGTTTAGAAAAGTGTTTGGAAAATGAAAAAATAAATATTGCATTAATTTCTGAAACGTGGTTTAAACCGAATAGTAATGTTAAATTTAGAGGTTTCAATTTAGTACATAAAACTAGAAGTGATGGTAAAGCTGGTGTAGCTATACTGTTACAAAGTTCAATTCCGTATGTAGAAATAAATAACTTACTTACAATAGACGGATTGATGGCCGTGGCCGATCCTGGACGTTAGCTAACTTCTGAACAAGAGACCAATGCTATAGAGGCGTTTCCCATTCGCATCGAAGTAGCCCCAGCCACAATACCGCCTTGGGGCATACATCATGGCCGAAGTAGTGTTTGCTGTAAAATTTAGGTAAATTTATTTTGTAATATGAAAAAACAGATACAAACTTAACTGTGGAAAGGGATTTATTGGGAACCAGAAGGATTTAAATTTTGTAACTACTCAAAAAATCAACAAGAGAATAGTACACAAAGGTATTATTTGAAAATACTATATCCTTAAAATAGAGGGGAGCCGTGCAATATTTAGTAATCTCATGGAAAAACTTGTCCCTTTCTTTGTTATAGTCTGGACATACCATGACTATATGTTCGAGATCCTCCGTCTCATTACATCTCCTACAAAGAGGAGAGTCTAATTTGCCAATTTTAAACAAATAGGACCCACAAATAGCATGGTTTGCCCGCATCCTATTAATTATTGAAACCATTCTTTTGCCAAAGTAACCTTCTTTAAACCATACTTTATGATTAACCTGAGGTACCATAGCTTTGTAAAATAAGCCCTTATCCGAATTAGCGAATCTTTGCTGCCATTTTTCGAAGATTTTTCTTTTTACCCATCCCTTTAAATCAGATGGTGGAAGAGGGATCGCTAAGAAATCGCCGGAATTACTGGCCTCTTTAGCAAGCAAATCAACTATTTCATTATCGGAAATTCCGCAATGTGCTTTGCACCAAACAAAATTAATTTTTTTTCCTAGGTTTTTCAGATTGACAAGAGCTTCGGCAATGTTAATTATTAAATGATTAGCGGATGCTAATTTCCAATGATGCAGGGCATCTAAGGCGCTTCTACCGTCACTAATTATGGTGATATGTGTGGCATTCAGAGTATAAGAGTATACCATAGCCTGATGAATAGCGATCACTTCGGCTGTATAAACGGTAGTATAGGCTGGCAGTTTAAACATTTTTCTTATATTATTGTTGGGATCAAAGTAGGCACATCCGACTTCATTATTTAATTTGGATCCGTCGGTAAACAGTTTATATGTGGAGGGAAATAGTTTAGAAATATCATCTAGAAATATTTTATTTACTATTAATTGCGGAAAATTAGAATAGTCTTGTAAGAATCTAACATGCGGCTGAATTTGTGAAATTATTTCTTGATTGGCTTTGAAATATGGCAATTTATCTGAGATATATATCAGAGGTTTCAAATGCGCGACTTCTGTAAAACTAGCTGACAGCACGGGTGAGTTCTTATGTCTCCAATAACGCAGCTGCAAATCTTTGATGCTCAATGTACAAATTTGTTTGCATAATTTTTCATTCCTGCTCATAGTTTTCAGAACATATCTATGACATAGCTGTTCTCTTCTGAGATCAACCGGCAGCTCGCCAGCCCCAGAATGCATAACATCAAGTGGTGTAGTTTTAGTGTAACCTAAACATAACCTTAAACTTTTATTTTGTAGTAATTGTAAAGTTTTAAGGGTTGACATTTTGGCTTGACCATAAAGAAAGGATCCGAAATCTATAATACTGCGTATTGTTGTCCTATAGAATAGAAGAGAAATATTTGGGTCCGAACCCCATTTTTGGTGGGAAATCGCCCTTAAAACATTAAAATAATTGCCTACTCTTGTTTCAATAGATTGTACGTGATGCTTCCAAGACAAAACCTTATCCAATGTGATGCCTAGATATCTTACTTGATTGACAACTTGAAAAGAGAAACCACCTAACGTAATTGTATCTCTTAAAGGTAACCTTCGTTTTCTGGTGAAGGGGCACACCACTGATTTAGTTGCGGATATCGTCAAGCCATAATTAGTCGACCACTCTTGTATGCGGCCTACTGTCTCGTCTAAATGACTTATACAACCATCAATTGTCTTATCAGTGGAATATAAACAGAGATCGTCTGCATATTGCAGGATTTTCACCTGAGATTCTACAATTCCTTCGATATTACTCACGTACAGTGCGTACAATAATGGGCTCAAAACTCCACCTTGCGGCAGGCCAGTCTGAGCTATACGTGGCTCACATAATTTATTATTAATTTTTAGATAAAGCTTTCTACCTGATAAAAGATTAATAACATTCCTAGTGAATGGAGCAGGAAATCCTAAACTACTTAATTTAGTTGCCAAAATAGGTAACTGTACATTGTCAAAAGCAGCAGTAATGTGTAAGAAAAGGCCAAGTGTACTTTTATTGGACGATAGAGCTATCTGGATGTCTGTGGTTAATTCTGACAAACAATTCTGTATTGTTTTTCCTTTACGAAACCCAAACTGAGTTATTGGCAAAATATTATAGTGCCCACACCACCACTCTAATCTATTTTTTATCATCCTTTCTAATGTTTTTAAAAGGCATGAAGATAACGATATTGGCCTATATGAACTACTTTCATTTGGGGACTTATTAGGCTTCAACAGAGGAACAATAATGTGCTTCCATTCATCCGGAAACTGCCCTATGGACCACATTCTGTTATAAATTTGCAATAATATTTTTTTACCCCTAGTCGGCATATGATACAACATTAAATAGTGCATCTGGTCCAAACCAGGAGCAGAGTTCGGGCTAGATTTCAACGCTCTGTTAAGTTCACCTAATGTAAAGTTTTCTATTAAATAATTAACATTACCACCCATGTGAACGTTTTCTTCGATTTAATTTCATTTTGGGCCATCTCAGGAGCTCATGTATTAATAAAATCTTGTACCCACCCTCCATTAACTAAAGGTTTGTAGCTATTTTGCTTATTAGAGATATTTTTTATTTTTTTCCAAATATCTTTAATAGGAGTACTTCTATTTAAAGTTTCACAAAATTTTGCCCAACTTTTCTTTTTTGCTTGTTTAACAGTATGAGAGGCCAAAGAAGACAATTTCTTACATTCAATGTAATTATCTAAGCATGGATTAGCTTTGTATTTATTAAATGCTTCCTTACGCCGCTTTATAGCTTCAGAACATTCAGTTGTCCACCATGACTTTGTTAAAACAACGAATTTTGAGTTAGATTAGAATTGTGGAATTGAACATTCGGCAGCTTTATTTATGATATTTATTAATTGTGAGTAGTCTAGATCCAAACAAGAATTATTTATTAATTCTGAAAATACTGTACTATAAAGAGGCCAGTCTGCTTTTGTAATTTTCCATTTACTAAGTGGAACGTGAGGTATATTCTCTTTCTCTGAAGTTATCAATATTGGTAGGTGATTTGATCCCATAGGATCATTCAGAACTTCCCATTTAAAATTAGGACTAATACTGGCAGAACAAAAACTTATATCTAATGCAGACTTATTTTTTTGGCGAATATTATTTACAAGTGTAGCAGTTCCATCGTTTAAATAAATTAAATTATTACTTTGTGCGGCCTCTAAAAGACTTCTACCTTTATTATCAGTAAAACTAGAACCTACTTCTTTATGATGTATGTTGAAATCTCCCCCTACAATCAGTGGATGAGGTAAAATTTTAATAAAATTATCCCAGTGATTAAAATTAATATTATTGAGAGGTGAATTATAAACAGAGACGATCGTAATATTTTTGTTTGCTTGTAGTGGTATGCTCACTGCCACGGCCATCAATCCGTCTATTGTAAGTAAGTTATTTATTTCTACATACGGAATTAAACTTTGTAACAGTATAGCTACACCAGCTTTACCATCACTTCTAGTTTTATGTACTAAATTGAAACCTCTAAATTTAACATTACTATTCGGTTTAAACCACGTTTCAGAAATTAATGCAATATTTATTTTTTCATTTTCCAAACACTTTTCTAAACTACCTTTATTAGCCAACGTTGATCGTGCATTCCATTGAAGAATTCTTAACTTCTCAAATCTCTTGTTCAGAAGTTAGCTAACGTCCAGGATCGGCATTTCCAGCAGATCTTCGACTACAAGTCAGAGGCGAAGGAATGTGCCTCAAGGGTGGCGCTGCGAATAGAGGATTTGGATGAGTTTCCAAACATAAGGAATATTGAGAGAGAATTCTTTCGAAGACTGGACTAGCTGCAAGTGGCAGGGAGTTGGAGTTTACCATTTAAGGATAACCCAAAAGCAAATAGGTTTATTTGTGATTAGAAAACACTGTCTGGCTCTGTATGGACGAACATCATAAAGCTCAATACAAATTACGCCCCTCTTCGTGCTGTTCCTGGAGTCGGCGGACAGTCTGCGGGAGCTGTTGGACCCCTCTGTCGCAGATGCGGCAGAGAGCCTGAAACAGCAGCCCATGTGCTTGGTATATGTCCGAATAACATGCTTCTAATAGCCAGACGCCATCACAGAGTGAAGCACACTATTATGGGTTTGCTGCATCAACGGGGCTTTATGAGCTTTGAGGAAGTTTATGCCATCGATACGGACGGTTCAGTCAGGTATGCTGACATCGAGACCTTCTAGGAAAACAGCGACATTGCTTTTGTTTTGGACCCAACGGTCAGATATGAAAGTAATGATCCGAGTCAAGCGGAGAAGGTCCACGAGGAGAAGAGCCACATTTACGAGAAGTGTATTCCCCACTTCAAAGAAAAATTTAGTCACCAGTTTGGAGACAGGGTCTATAGGGTGCAGGGCCTCTGGTTTGGCTCGAGAGGTGTCATTCCAACGGAGACGTCCGCCTTTTTGGACAGTGTTGGCATCAGCCTTGATGACTTGCTTCCGATTGTGGAGGGTGTTATTGTTGACTCCCTGGGCATAATATCCAGCACTTGCACGGTTGAAAATGTTTCATATATTTAAGTATGTTTTTGCTTTATAATATCCTGACTATTTCAGTCTCGCATGAGGTACCTGAAATTATTTTCTTTTTACGGTTGGATATTTTACTTGATAATCAAATGGTTTAAACACATGTCTCTCGATTGATTGGTACGCTGTGTCATGTAGCAGCCCAACATCGTTGAGTAGCCTTGCTTCACTGAAGTATTTCTCTCTCTGGACTGCAAACCTTCACTTTGCAACCAACAAAAATAAAAATATACGCGTCATCTTCATGCTGTTCTATTAAAAGTGTTCTTATATTTATACATTATATGTATAAGGGGCTGTACTTGTACAAGTTCCAACAGGCATTCTAACCTATCATTGAATCTGGGCATTCCATTTTCATTTATAAAGGTGATGTTCAAAGAAGAAAAAAAAATATAACAAAATCTGACATCATCTTTCCTAACCAATGCAATTTTTTTAAATATTTCATTTTGCTATTAAGATCAGTAGGATATACAGGTGAATCACTAGAATTTCCGGTCCCCTATCACACCAATTTCTACTATTTGTACTATTATAGTTTGCAATACACTAATGCATCATTTCTAGTATACATCTTGATCACAATTAGCCAAAGATTTGGTTTAGGTGGGTTGGGCAAAATATAATACGTTTAGAGTTAGACAAATTGCCTTGGAGGCTGGTTTAGTTAGGCTACGCAACATGTAATAGGTTTAGATTTAGACAAAATGTCATTTGTACCAGCAAATTAGATGATTTTATATGAACTACGATAAGTGGGCGCGGCTTAAGTGCTCGTCGAAGTCGATGATTAGTCGGTGGGAATGACACATCTGCACTAGCATGAATCTTGGTCGTAATTGTGCAAAGGTTTAATATAAAAGGTTAGGTTAGGTTACGTAAGATTAGTTTAGGTTAGGTTAGAGTCAGTTGGGTTAGGATAGCTTTGGCTGGGTTATGTTTAGGTTTAGACAAAATGTCATATGTTCCCGCACATTTCATTATTTTTTTTATGAATTTTGCGGCCCAATTATATTTTGCCCAACCCGGTTGAATCACCTGCTTGTTCGCTGATTTTTCTTGTCTGAACATGTATAAGATTTCATTTGATGAACAGTAAACGAAGAGCCACCTTATCATTTTAAGACTTACATAATGTAAAATGACACAATACATTGTATTCTGTAGGATTTAACAAGATGTTCGTATTCTTGTTCTATCATTTTTGTGCAACAGTAATAATTTTGCTGTGGATTTTCACATTTCTGCACTATTTTTTTAAGAAAGTGCATATGCTATTTCGAGTAAATTATATTTAGCGATGTTACCGCTCATGAATACTGAGAATGTTTTTACTTTTATTGTGTTTATTCTTAATTTTTGCAGCGAATTTTCACATCTCTTCATAAGTTTTCATGATATACGTATGCTAGAATCCATGTCGTTGTTGTTAGATATGAAAATGTTTAGTGTTTTATTTAATGTGTTTGCATTCAATGGTGTAACCCAAATTATGCTATGATTATTGCTTCATTAATTATATTATGGAGGGTTCTTACTGAAATTACATTTATAAGGGAAAAAATGTTAGGTCATGGAAGTCTCCTTGATATTTTTTCTCAATATAGTTTAATTATAACAAGTTGCTTGCAGCCATCGTTTCTGATAGTGGATTTTCTAAGGACAACAAATTTTTTAAGGAATATATAATAAAATAGACTGTTTTCTTTAGAATTTAGAACCACCCATCAGATCCAGTTACGGAACAGACATCTTGAATGAAGCATATTTGACTGTAAAAATAATGTGACCAGCTACACAGATTGCCAGGCATGAATATTATACCATACATATTGGAACCTAAACAAGGATGAGATATACAGAAATATTTTTTAGTTAAGAAGACTAAGAAACTTATCCATGCGTTTCATTGTTTACAGTTCAGATTGTATGTTAATAAAATCAAAATTTCCAGCATGTAAAGGCAAAATACGTGTTGAATTTTGAAAAAACACGATAGATTATGACTAAAAACCTAGGTTAGAGGAAAAAAATATATGACTGTTTAGACGTGTTGTGACCTGTTAGAAGGGGTGTGAGTTGAGATAGTCTAGATGGGGGCTGAATAGTTACATATGATAATTAGCACAAAATTTAGGACTTGCATTTCATAAGCTAACTAGTAAGTGTTGTCATAATATTGTAAGGTTAGAGAAATTGTGTGCGTGAATTGGTGGCATTGAAAGAAAAATTTTCATTTCTAATCTTCACTGCGACAAGTTATATCATATATGATCCAACAAGGTAAGTAATATGCTGCCGTACTACAACATTTGGAGAGCAGTTTTTCTACCAAACAGATTTTTTTTAGAGATTACCGATGTTTTATCACCGCGCAAGTGTTCTCGCACATCAACAGGAACATATCCTTCGAGGACCTCCACAGGATCAATTTAAAAATGGACCCACTGGAACTACTACAAGACGTACCCAGTGACTCGACGCATCTCTATTATCTTATTATCCTTCCAATACTTCTACCACTGTCACTCCTCCTGTATGTTTTCTACGTCCTCGGAAAGAAGGCAAATTCAGGCTCAGCAGAAGGAGACCAGCTACAACCTACATCTCGACAGATCTACCCTGGACTTCCGTGCCAATTGTCGCAGGAGCTCCAAACTTAAGGAGGAGGAGTTATGACACATCTATAGGAAAATTACCAATGCTGCGTCAGCAGCCGCCGACAGCATATAAATACTCCCACCGACCAGCAGGCAGTCAGTCCTCAGCTCGCCACCGTACTGTTCACATTTAAGTTCATATAGTCATCCAGTGTATAGTGTATATTGTCATTAACTACTATTGTAATTGTATTAAATAAATTCTTTTTAAAAAGTTAATTTAGGGTTCTTGTGACATAACTTCGAGATACTAGATTGATATGTGTAATCGTTATGCTTGATCGATACATAAACACACATTAGCTTAGTATAATTTATATCTTCCACAGATTACAACACCTGTAAAAAGGTTCTATTGGCTAAAACTTGAGTGTTGCGCATGCGTAATAGATGGCAAAATAGCACTTGCGCAGAAGGTTGAAATCCTAATTGTTATATAAGAAAAGTATTCTCATAAATAGATTACAGCGCATGCGTAGTAGATTTAGAAGTTTAAAACTTGCAATTCTAATGGCTAGCTAGTGTTTTGAGCATGCGTGTTTAGATGGTGAAATCGATTATTCGTTAGATCGATTACTGCGCATGCGTCGTAGATCTAGAAGACAGTAAATTGGCTGTGACGTCACAGAGTGAAAATAATAAGTTATAGATGGGCAGTTTTCTTTGGAGTTTGTCAGTTCTCGGAATGCGTGTATTGTGTTAAAATGTGAGCAGCAGGCAGTTGGATGGGCTTTTTTCTTTATGACTTGTTAATGTTGGGGTTATGATGAAAATAATTGATTATTAAGTTGCATGTAAATACTGCATTCCTATTGGCTAAGCGTGTGGGAGCCGAAATTCCATTAGCTAGTGCGCATAACCGCAATACAATATAGTTCTACATTCTGATTGGTTGAGAAAATGACGTCACTAGAATTGTGGGGATAGCTTCTAGTGGTGTTCAATATTCTCCTTATCTCTTAAGTCTTAACATTGTATAAACATACTTTTTTCTTAACAAGATTAAGTATTAACAATGTTCGAAATGAAAAATAATAAACTTTTTGCAAGGTTGGGCTGGTGTTCATGACTCATTGTATATACAAATATTTTTTACATAATAGGATTAAAATATTGTAACGTGAGTAACATGCTCGAAAAGGCAAGATATGTTCATTTGAGTTCAAAGTTTAATAAACAAAAAATCACAAATAGGGATTAAGATTTTTTTTCTTTTTTATAATGAATAATACTGTTAATGCAAAGTTTATGTTCAATGACAAGTGGTAACATGTCCGAGCAGGCAAGATATGTTAGAAATAAATAAAATAAAAATTTCCTAGATGAGTCATTGTATAAACTTACATTTTTCATAATAGGATTAAGTATTACAAACATGCTAAGACCTGTGGTAACATGTCCGAACAGGCAAGAAAGGTAATGAGTACAAAGTTTTATTTTTAAATAATAGGATTAAATATTAATAAATCATTTCCTGGATGACTCAGTGTAGTTTCTTTGTATTTTTCTTAATAAGTAACTAACATGTTCGGACAGGCAAGATACATGTTGTTTTGAAGTTCAATAAACAAAAGAATACAAAGTGATTAAGGTAAGAATAGATATATATATTTTATTAGTACAAAGTTTAATTTCAAAAGGTGACGCAATAACTGGCAGAAGTAATAGATAGCGTTGTTTTTTTATTAATAAATTATATTTATAAGATCGAAGTTATGGTTCAAGAACCCGGACTAGCCTTTTTAAAAAGATTTATTTGACATGAAGTTACAATAATAGTTTAACACAATACACAAGTTACTATAATGCACAGAATATATATAAGAACTTAGATGCGAACAGTACAGTGGCGAGCTGAGGACTGACTGCCTGCTGGCCGGTGGGGGTATTTATATCCTGTAGGCTGCTGCTGACGTAGCACTGGTAATTTTCCTATAGATGTGTCATAACTCCTCCCTCCTTAAGTTTGGAGCTCCGGCGACAATTGGCAAGGAATTCCAGGGTAGATCTGTCGAGATGTAGGTTGTAGCTGGTCTCCTTCTGCTGAGCCTGAATTTGCCTTCTTTCTGAGGACATAGAAAACATCAGGAGGAGCGACAGTAGTAGAAGTATTGGAAGGATAACAAGATAATAGAGATGCGTCGTGTCACTGGGTACGTCCTCTAGCAGTTCCAGTGGGTCCATTTTTAAATTGATCCTGTGGAGGTCCTCGAAGGATATGTTCCTGTTGATGTGTGAGAACACTTGCGCGGTGATTGCGATGCTCCTTGAATCCCTGTATATAGGTGTGGCTTTGATGTTTAGTAAAGTTTCATCTCTGTTTACTTTTATAAGGCTAGTGTTGGTTAGAAATATGGTGCTGTTATGGTTGTTCTCGTTCATTACAATTCTGTTGGTCCTGAAAGTTAGGAAGTGGTCTATAAGGGAGATGTATTTGATGGCGCGCTGATGTGTATACTGTCTTGCATGCTGAGAGGTGGATGTTGGTTATGATTTGGCGAATACAGTCGTCCTGGATGATGGTCTTGTTGTGGCAATACATACCACCGTTGATGTCTTCACAGGTGGCTATAAATAACTCATCTTGGGTTTTTAGGATCAAAGGTGGATGGACATGAATGGTCAGAAGGTGGTTGTTTTTTTCTATAGGGTAGGATAAGAGGAAGTATGTTTCAAAGGAAGAGGTTTTTAGGGGAACACTAATGAAGTAATAGATGTTCCAGGTTTTTATGGAGCAGCGTATTCTGCTTAACTGCCACAGTGCCTCGCTGTCTGATGTTAAGAAAGTCAGGTTGTGGGATCTTTGCAGCGACTCAAGATCTTTGAGAGAGAAGATACTAGAGTGTATGGTGTTTAATCTACAGAATTCTAGAGAGTTTTCCATGTCGTCAATCTTGTTGGCGATAAGGATCAGGTTAAAAAGGATAGAACTAAATTGCTGATTTAGCTCAATTTGGCTAACTATAGGATTGGAGAAGAAGGTTGTCATCTTGTCATTATTAGTTCGTATAATTTGTATATCGTGATTAAAGGCTTCAATTACGCGCTTATTTATTGCCATTTGGTTTTTTAGGTTATTTTGGAGGTGGAAGCTGTTACGCTCTATTGTGTTTATAATTTTGTCGTACCGTACTTTGTCGTCACTGTCCATGTTTCCGGTTAGCCAGGATATGGCCTTACCTAGGCCGTTAATGAGTCCACGTTTAGGTCAAGATTTGTTAATTGTTAAATGGTTTAATTTGTTACGAAGATAGTAACAATATTTAAAGAATGACTTTATTTGTGCGGCCCGGCTGTGATGATAAGTCGTGTTGATGATGTTATAAGTCTTATCTAATTCAATATCTAATAATTGTATGTCGGTGCTGTGTATAAAAGTATAGTATTTATCTATGACGTAAACTGGGTCAAGTGCAACTGGTAGCGTTCCAGGTCCGTGTGCCAAGTCAGTTATCTCTAGGCTGGAGATTAAATTCCTCGTTGTCAGCGATTGCAGTATGAGTACGACCGCTATCTTTCCTGCCGTCGGCATGTGAGTCATTGCTCTTATCTGTAACAGGAAGAGTTGTGTTCGTGTATTTTCTGGGTCGCTTTAGTAAGTTAGAGTGTATTTTAAAGGTTTTTCTTTGTACTGTGGCTAATTTAGTATCCCTAGAATAATTTCCTCTTTTGAATTTGGGTTTAGCTTTTCCGTATTGCTTATCCCGAATAAATATTTCTCCCTCTGGTATTTAAATATATAGTGAAAATTTGTTTCCCGTCGTAATGCAATATGTCCCCTTGGAGTTTCTCAAATGGTTTGGAAGGTGTGGGGGTAATTTCGTAGACTTGTTTAATTGGTTTACGTTCGTACTTAACTTCTTTACAGAGGGAACAGTTGTTAATTACCTTGGTTATCTGTTCTAGCATTTTTGGCCAGTAGTAACGTTTAGTTATGGTTCTATATACTTCATGTATACCACGGTGTGCGGTTTTGCCAACGTGATAGTTTCGAATAATTTCTTCCTGCTCAGAGGGGTCTGTTACGTCTAGTCTTTTGGTATAGTAATGAAATGAAATGAAAAATTTTATTCTTGTCCCGGGACATAAGTCCCTTAGGAACAATAATACAAAATACAAGTGGCCTAGTATGTCTGGCCTTGACAATTATGTATATATCATTAGTAATAATTGATAATAATAATTATTGAAAATGATTAAGCCATGAATGATAAGGAGGAGAGAGAGGAATCTTCTAAGGGTTCGGAGAGACTTGCGAGGATAAGAGGTGGTGAAAAAGACGGGACTTGAAGGTATCAATAGTGGAGGCACGACGGATAGACAAAGGTAAGGAGTTCCATAAATAGGTGGCACGGATTACAAAGGATTTTTGAAAAGCGGATGTATGGTGGGAAGGAGTATAAAGATCGGAAGGACGGGAGCGTGTGTTACGGGTGTGGGCAGACGATTTAAATTTCAGAAGTTTAAAGATATACGAGGGTCTTTGAAATTGGATGACTTGAAAGAGTAAAGAGCCTAAGAAGTACTGGCGACGATAGATAGGGAAGAGCCAGTTCAACTCGTGGTAGAAGTGCGATATGCGGGAGTTTCTGGGGATTCCGAGGATAAAACGAATAAAACAGTTCATAAGACGTTTAAGTTTGGCCTCGAGATCTCCAGAGAGTCCCCCGTACACTAAGCAACCATAGTCGAAATGAGGGAATATAAGGGAGGTCACAAGGAGTTGACGGGTCTTCGCTGGGAGGAGATGGCGGGAGATGTTGAACTGTCTGAGGATAAATATGGATTGGCGGTTAATGTGGGAGATGTGATTTTTCCAGGAGAGGTTTTGGTCGAAGATGATTCCGAGGTTTTTAACAGAAGAACAATATTTTATCGGGATGTTGTTGAGGAAAAGGGTGGGGAAGGGAGCAGTGGAGTTTATGAGGAATTGGGAACCAATGGCAATGGCTTTGGATTTGTCTGGGTTAAGGGAAAGCATGTTAGCTACTGCCCACGAATTAATGTTGTTAAGATCATTCTGCAGCTTGTTTATTGCATCTTGAAGATCAGAAGGCTTAAAGGACAGGTAAATCTGGGAGTCATCGGCATAAAGGTGGTAGCTGGAATGGACAATGGATAAAGGCAGATCATTAATATATACAGAAAAGAGGGTTGGGGATAAAGAGGAGCCCTGGGGCACACCACGGGAAAGAGGAAGGGGATTAGAAGGTTCGCTACCTGGGATAACTACATACTGGGATCGGTTGGATAGAAAGGATTGGAACCAAAGGATGGCGCTATTGGACAGAGAGAGGGACTGGAGTTTAGTGAGAAGAATTTGGTGGTCAACAGTATCAAATGCTTTGGAGAAGTCTAAGAGAACTAGAATAGTGAGTTGTTGGTTGTGTATGGCGATTTGTAAGTCATGGGTGATTTTTAGGAGAGCTGATTGAGTCGAGCACCCGGGGCGGAAGCCAGATTGAAGTGGGTTAAGCAGGTGATTCTGTTCAAGGTAGTTGGATAATTGGGACTGTACTAAACGTTCTAAAGGTTTGGAAAGATTGGATAGAAGGGAAATGGGACGAAAATCGTTGGGAGAGCATGGGTTTGTGGTTTTACTGAGTGGGCGGACTAAGGCAGTTTTCCATTGAGAGGGAAAGACAGAATTTTGGAGGGAGAAATTGTAAATGTGAAGAAGGACGGGCAGGATTGCAGAGAGACAGGATTTAATTAGTTTAACAGGAACGTTGTCAGGTCCATGGTCATTTGTTCGGGATTTAAGTACTGCAGGTAGGAGATCTTCCGGAGTTATGTAGGAGAAAAACAAATTGTTGGAATTAAAAGGACGCATGGGAAGTGGGAGGGGGTTGGGTGGAACTAGGGAAGAAGAGGATACAAAGTGAGTATTTAGAACATCAGCAGACAGGGAAATGGAACACAAACGGTTTGATTTACAAAGAGAAAGTTTACGAAGGATGGACCATTTAGCTTTAGAATCGGGAGCATTGCAAAGGGATTGGTGGATGAAGAGAGATTTAGCTCGACGAATGGAGGACTGAGTAAGATTGCGTAAGTGTTTGTAGGAGCTGTAATCGCAGGTAAGGCGGGTCTGTCTGTATTTCCGTCTGGCTGCTTCTCGTCTTTTTATCAGGGATTTAAGGTCAGGTGTGAGCCAGGGAGCAGGAGGGCGGCGGAAACGACGGGTATGAAGTGGAGCATGGGACTCGAGAAGGAAGTGAAGGGAATTTGTAAGGAGGTGTACCATAGGGTCTATGGAATTAGAAGAAAAAATTGTGTCGTAAGGGAAGTTTTCTAGGTCAGGTTTTAATTTTTCAAAGGAAAGGGAATCGAGATTGCGAAAAGTACAGATTTTGGGTGTGATAATAGGGATAGGTAGGTCGAAGGTGATGTGGATAAGATCATGAGATGATAGGAAGGGAACGGGATGCTGAGAGGAGGCTAGGAGTTTTTCTTGGGAATCCAAAATGAAAATATTCAAGCCAAGTGTCCGGAAGAATGGGTATGTAATGGGTAGGAGAGAGGTCGACAAAACGAATTGAGGCAATAGAAGAGGTATGTAGGTAGAACTATCCTGAAGACTCGGCCAGGTAGAGTGGTATGAAGCACCAGAAAAGGATTATGTGGGATAACGGGGGATGAAACCGTAGGTAACGACGGATTTTTCAAGGACTGGTCCAGGGCACACCGGGGTTGGACGCGATGATATGACCATAGAAAAGGAGTGTGTGAGGGGGTGAATCCTCCTACAAAAATATATTCAAGGGTGGGAAATCGGAGGATGGAGAAAATAGAAGAATGAAGCAAATGAAGGAGTGTTGGATCCTTCAAGGCTATCATGACCAAGAGGCAGACCACCTCTCCGGTTCATGTAGCGTTTATTTTTTCATTATTTACTTGTTGGCAATTTTGGTCCTTTTATGTAGTGGGGTGAATGTCGAAAAAAGCTAAAAAACAAGGTGGGCAAAGATTTGGTCATATATTTGTTCGTCAATGGAATTGTCAATAAGAGGTGAGCACAGGACGCCGTACGTATGGTTGGGTTGCAAGTATTCTAGGCAATGTTCTTCTATGTCATTGGAGTATGGATACCTGGTGTGCCAGTTATAGCGAGTTTTGTTAAAGGGTCTGTCGACTGGAATTCTCGTCTCTGGGTTACCTCGAGTTAGGATAATTTGGAACTTTTCCACGTTGATGCAGCGAGTTCTGTCGTCAATTATTTTAATTTGACTGTTGGAGGATTCTTGCGAATGTTGGGTTTGTAGGCTTTCATCGTCGGCTTCGGCGGTAACGGGTTCGTTGTCGTCTTCAGCGGTAATGTGTTCGTCTACCGTCTATGTTTAGGGCTCTGGTTAAGTCTTCGAGGATGTCGTCGTTATTCTCGGGTGAAGGGGCTGAGAGGAATTCGTCTATGACTTCGTCTGGGTTTGGACTTAAGGAAGAGGTCTCTACTGCATGTACGTTCTGTTCTTCCGGTGAATTTCTTGATAGGGCGTCTGCTACAAAGTTGGTTTTCCCCTTTACGTACTTTACGTCGAAGTCAAAATCGGCTAACTGTAATTTCCATCTGATTAATTTGGCGTTGGGCTCTTTTAAATTGTGTAGCCACTGTAACGGTTTATGATCTGTCTGTATTATAAATTTGCGTCCGTAAATGTATGGTCTAAAGTGTTTGCAGGCCCAGACTATGGCCAGTAGTTCTTTTTCTATTGTAGAATAGTTTTCTTCTTGTTTGTTCAGTGTACTAGAGGCAAAGGAGATAGGGAGGTCCTTTCCGTTGATGTTCTGGGATAGGACTGCTCCTACAGCATAATTGGAGGCGTCGGTTGTAAGGATAAAAGGTTTTTCGAAGTCCGGTAGTTGTAGGATAGGGCTGTTCTGCAGAAGGGATTTGAGGGTTTCAAACGCTTTTTTGTAGTCGTCGTCAATAACTAGGGTTCTGTTTTTCCTGAGTGCGAGAGTCAGTGGTCTAGCTATTTTAGCGTAATTTTTAATCATCTTACGATAGTAGCCCGTAAGTCCCAGGAACTGTTTGATTTGTTTTTCTGTTTTAGGGAGAGGGAATTTTGCAATGGCTTCTAGTTTTGCCGGGTTTGGATGTATTCCTTTGTCCGATATAATGTGTCCTAGGAAGAGTAGATCTCTATTGCAGAATTCAGTTTTGTCCAGCTGTATCATTAGGTTATGTTGTTTTAGTTTCTCAAAAACAGTCTTAAGGTGTTTTACGTGTTCGTCAAGATTGTCTGAGAAAATTATAATGTCGTCCATGTACACCAGTACGTTGGGAATCCTAGAAAAAATAGAATTCATGGCCCTTTGGAAAGTGGGGGGGGCGCGTTCTTAAGCCCGAAGGGCATGCGCAAGAACTCGTAATGTCCGTCTTCCGTAGGGAATGCCGTCTTGGGGATTGACTCGGGGTCCATTTCAATCTGATGGAATCCTGAAGCTAAGTCGATGGCTGAGAAGTAAGTCGCACGTCCTATCTTGCCGAATAGGTCTTCAATATTAGGAAGGGGGAATTTGTCTTCTACTGTCTTGTTGTTGAGTTTACGGTAGTCTATAACCATTCTTATTTTCTTCCTACCGGATGCGTCTGGTTCCTTCGGTACTACCCAAATTGGGCTATTGTAGGGGGAGTTGGAGTGCTGTATTATCTTGTTTTCTAATAGTTTATCAATCTCAACTCGTACATCTTTTCGGTAAATCTCTGGGTACCTATAGTTTCGGGTGTAGACCGGGTTTTCGTCGGTGGTTCTTATTTTATGTTTTAAAAGATTGGTGGAACTTAGGCGATCATTTTCCCTTTTTATCATTTGGGGATATTCTTGGAGTACTTCAGTTATTTTTTTCTTTTCTTCTTCATTCATGTGATCAGTTCTGATTAGAGTAGGGATTTCCCTTTTTATTTCATTTAAGACAGGCTCCTCGGACATTTCGGGAAATTGGTCATTACTATGTCGGGGATGTCTGTACAAATTTCCTGCGGTTCGTCAACCTCCATTGGTTCGGAGCAAATGGCCATTACTTCTTTGGATTCGACTTCGCATAGAATTTTATTATTATTAATGACAGTGGTACACTATAGGTTGTGTGACCTTATCTGAACAGAAATTGTCTAGAAGGCAGTGGTATTAAATATGTACATTTTTAATCTACAAGGCGGTGGCAATGCTTTTAGCTGTGACGTCACACGAATGATATATTGAAAAGGCAGTGGTTTTGTTAGTTTTTTATTAATAAATTATATTCATAAAATCGATATTAATTGATATGGATAATCGATATTTGTAATCGATATATTGCGATTGGCAGTGAATCACTATAGAGTGTGTGACGTTATCTAAATGGGGGATTTGTCTAGAAGGCAGTGGTAATAAATAAGGCACTGGCAATACTATCGCTGTGTGACGTCATACGAATAATATATTGAAAAGGCAGTGGTTTTTGTTATACAATATAATAAAATCAATATTTGTAATCTATAAGGCGGCGGCAGATATGCGCATGCCCCAACTAGCAGTGACGTCATAGGAGTGGGGATAAACGTTACTATAGTAGATTGTTTTGCCATAAGGAGGTTCAGTTCTGTGTAAGTGCGCGTCGTGTTAATATCAGCAGCAGCAGCAGGGAGCTGGAAGGGGTAAGTCAATCTTTTTATTATTTTGATTGTGTGGTGAAAGCTAGATGTCACTCCGCCATATTGTTTTTTATGTTTTTGTGAATTTCTTTATTATTATTATTATGTGTGACAGTTGAATGCATCTCCGCCATATTTTTTCTATTATTTAATTTTTTGTGAGTGGGTTGAGCGGAAATAAAATTATGATAGTGCGGGCGTTAAGTGTACGTTGAAAATTATAGCTAGCGAGAGGACCATTGTGGCCGAGTGGTTAGGATGACGCGACTTCCAACCTAAAGATTGTAGGATCGAATTGCAGGAAAGACAAGTTTTTTCATATATTATAAAAAATAATTCTCCTCTCGCCCAGAGTAAGCAATGATGTGGCGAGGGGTGGGGAAGTTAAGAATAGAAGTGTACGTTGAAAACTACAGCTAGCGAGAGGACTACTATGGCCGAGTGGTTAGGGTGATGCGACTTCTAACCTAAAGATTGTAGGATCGAATCACATGTAAGACAAGTTTTTTCACATAAAATAAAAATAAAAAATACCCCTCCGGCCTAGAGACAGGAGAGGGGTGGTGTGTTACGGTGTTAGGTTCCGCCATCTTGTTGTGGCGATGGATTGACCATGGAGGTGGAAAGAAAATGGAGTCATCGGTTTGGATGAAAGTTTAAGTAGGGGGGTGAAAAGAAAATGGAGTTTCCCATCCGGATGGAATTGGGAGGAGGGGGGGGGTGGCTGCCATTTTTGAAAAAAAAAGTGGCCCCAGCTCGCCCAAAACATATCTACTGGTGCCTTAGCCCCCACCTCCTGGCCCTCGTGCCCTCCTACGCCCATTCATGATGAGGTCCATTCGTGCAGAAGGGCCAACCCCCCGTGTTTCGCTGGTGTTTCGTTGCACCACCGAGGCCGGACACTTTCTTCGTGCGTCGCATCTTCCTTCGCTGAATGGCCCCTGTAAGCGTGTCCCTGCCTATTGTCAGTCGCTTCTTGATTTACTGCCGCACCCCTCTAGCCACCCGCATTTGTATTTTCTCAGCGGGCCCGTTCCGAGCTTCAAGATTCACTTCGCCCTAATATGCGGCCTGGCCCAATCCACGCACCTGGTTAAAGAGATCCAAGAAGCCCGCACTCCCGGCACCGACTGGTGCGCCAATCCCACCTATTCGTCGATGATGAGCAGTTACTCCGCGTCGGCGGGCGGCTGTCGTCTGCCCCCTTGCCATATGGTTTCCGCCACCCCGCCTTGATTCCCAAAAAGCATCCGCTCACACTGCTCGTCATCGACGACGCCCATATTCGCTTCTACACGCCGGAGCTCTCGCCACTCACACCTATATCCGCCGCCATTATTGGATCCTGGATGGACGCAATGTGGTCCGCCAAAGCATCGGGAAGTGCAACCGATGCTTCATCGCCAAACCGCGCCCCATCATCCAACCCATGGGCAACCTCCACCCACAACGCGTCACTGCCGCCACCGCCTTCACCGTGACTGGCGTTGACTTCGCCGGCCCATTCGCCATTTCTAGTGCTCGCCTCCGCGGCGCGGTGGTCACTAAAGGTTACTTGGTGGCTTTCATCTGCTTCACCGCTCGCCGTGGGCTCCCTACCACCATCTTTTCCACAACGGAACCAACTTCGTCGAAGCCCACAACGAACTTCGTGAACTCGGTCGCCTGTTGGGTGATGAACGTCACCAACAGGCCGTCTGTCGGGCTGCCGCTTCCACTGGCATTGAGTAGAGGTTTATCCCCCCCGGCAGTCCCCATTTTTGAGGCCTCTGGGAAGCGGCTATCGAATCCGCCAAGCACCACCTCACCCGCGTCGTGGGCGATCAACGCCTGAAACATCTAAAATCGAGAGCGATATACAAGTTGCATGAACATTAATCACAGTCGCATCTAATTAATTCAGAATAAAATTTTATTTTACTGAAAAAAATTTGTTAAAATCTAATAGTTGAAGATTTTGAAGTGTTGACTGATAAGAGTACAATAAATGACAACAAATCTGGTGGACAGATTTTAATTCACAAATATTAAAAATCTTCTATCGTATTTGTCTGTTACTTCTACATATCTTATACTTCCCAGTTGATGTTTAGCTTCTGTACTGTGCGGCCGTGTGCAAAGTTCAGTACCAACTGCTCTACTCAGCTAACTTAGTTTGTACATTTACAAATCATATTTGTGAATTTTTCTTTTTTGTTCTTATTTTTTTTATTTTTTCATAGTATTTTTTACAGAAGTAAGTTTTTATTTAATTTTTGGAAGTTTCTTTAATTTTTATTTTTTATTTCACCAAAAAAAGGTAAGTTTTATTTTTATTGTTCTTTTTTGGTTCGTTTTTTTTACTCTTACTTCTTTACCTTTTTCTGTAAACAGCGAAATTTGTTGTTTGTTTACTTTTAAAAAAAAAAAGATAGTAAACAATGAGCAATAGTGAAGGGAGGCGGGTATCTCGCCGGATATTGAAATGGAAGCTGAAAATAGAAAAGAGAATTCAGAAAATAAAAAGGAAAAACAAAAATTGATAATAATATATTGTATTATAGATATTCATTTATGCCATCCAGAAATCGCTAAAAACATAATAATAATAAAAAGATTGAGAGGAATAGATTGAGAATAGAATTTGATAATGCTATATCTGCGAACAAAATACTGAATGCTACTGCCTTAATAGAAAAAGGGTTCAAGTTGTTTATTCCCAGGTATTTGCTCCAACGAAGGGGTATAATTCGTGGAGTGGACACTGAAATATCTGTTGAGGAAATTAGGGGATCAAATGGGGTTAATTTAGAGATAATAGAACTTAGGAGGATGAATAAGAAAATTCAGGATAGGGAAACCAATGAGACCAAATTAATTCCAACACAATCAGTTTTGATAACTGTTAGGGGACAACCACTGCTACAAGTTTACATTCACTATGTGAGATGTGAAGTTCACGCTTGACATGTGATTCACTATATAAGAGTTGTCTCAGATATGGTCACTTCCAGGACCAATGTAAAGGGGCGGAAAGTTATGAAAATGCGGAGTTTCACACTCTGGAAAAGAGTGTGTCAATATAGATAAAAAGTGTGTAAATTGTGGAGCAGGAAGCCATGTCGCTTCTAATCAAGCTATATGTCCCTCGTTAAAAAAAGAAAAGATAATAAAACAAATAATGGCAAATAATAATATATCCTTTCGGACGCCAAGAGTTTTCTTAATGGCAACTCTTTTGCGGCTATCGCTGAAAGAAACCCTCCTGGTCTAGACGATTTGAATGAGTTTCCACTTTTAAGAAAATCTAATGAAAGTAACGGTAGACAATTTGCGTCCTCCACTACTTTTCCAGGCCGATAAAAAGAAATAGGCTGTTATCTCCCCCACCACCTTCACATTTTGACGCTAAAGAAATTAATAAAGTTTTATATCAGGCCCCTGCTCCCAAAAATGTTACTGGTGGTCTAATTTCTACAAATCCTTACCGTCCTCCCCTCATAATAAACTAGAGCCCATACCTCACCAAACACTAAATATTTCAATAAAAATAACAGTAGTGGCATAATCTATGAGGCAGTATATTCAATTATAAAAAGAGAAAGTAAAACTCTTAACACAGATGAGATGAAGGAAACGAACGATGATGATGATGATAATAATAATAATTTATTTATTTGCCAAAAGAGATATGTACTATTTGTAATCTGAATGTTTTGGAAGATCTCTACCACATTAATGTTCAATGCCCTACATACTGTGCTCTCAGAAACCACTGTATACCCTATGTAAATGACACCACAAACGGTTACATTCTGTAATGTAATGATGTAATGTAATGGTGTGGATGTGTGTATAGGTAGTCTGTGGCGTAGCGTTTTAGCGAAAAGGGCTTGTATGTTTGCTTGAGATAGAAAGCAAGAATAATTAAGAACACACTGGTAGTTTAAAACAATATATTCTCTAAGAGAAATTAAGTTAACAACAATATGCTTATAAATTAATTGGAATAACTCTTAAAATTTGATATGGGCTCTGATGTTTTCACTTTGATAGCTAGAACGAGTCTGTCTTAAAATATCTCTTCTCTTTGTTTCAATTCCTCCCCTGTGTGAAGAAGGGTTAGTACAGTACAATGCCATAATTGTTCTTGAACCGTACGAGTAAAAGGACTTTATACCTGGCTGGTCCTTTGCAACATATTTTGATAATTTAGATTTATTTAAAATTTAATATTATTTCAAGTTTCTTGCATCCATCACATTATCCCCCCTCCCGGAGAAATTTTTCGGCACGAAAAATTTGGGAGGTAATCTAGAGTTGTAGAGGCTTGAAGGTTATCCTCTGGTATGGCGAAAGGCGTGTGTGTAACCTCTGTAAGGTAGTCGTGTGTGTGTAAGTAGACTACAGGCATCTCCTTCTCGAGCGCACGCTGCTTGAATGGGTGAGCGTTACTCTGGTGGTAGGTTGATTGGCAAACACTGCTTGGCGAGTGTTGCTGATGGAGATGTAACTGGCAAGAGTAGACAATATAGGCTTCTGAGTGATGGTGATGGATGTAATTTCTTGAATTCTTGAAGTGACTCTATATGCATATATGTGTTTTTGTTAATAAGACTCTATATAAACGAAAATGCATATGTTTTTCTTGAAGTGATTCTATATAAACGAAAAATTCTTAAATAATTCCAAAATAATTCAACATATAGATACATTACAGAAAAATTTATAGTAATAAATAAATAAGCAGTAAAATTTAAATGAACAAGCATAATTAAATACATATATATAGCACCACGAAAATCTATTTATTAGTGTGGTGATAAAATACAACAAAATAAAACAAAAATGAAGGAAAGGTATTGAATAAGGTTTTTAGAAGAGAGCTAATTAGTAAGATAAGGTGTTAAGATTTTAGTTAAAGATTTGTTTGTTTTTATGTGATTAAGTATGTTTTCAATTTCCATTTGGAAATATTGTGTTGTTGATCCCTTTCCATTTGGAAATGTTGGGTCGTTAGTCAATTTCCCTTTGGAAATTTGTGCAGTTTGTGAGTTTTCCATTTGGAATAAGTCCAGTTGGCGTCCATTTCTTGTCCATCTTGAAGTAATATTTGTATGTCTAATTTATTAATTGCTGCATGTGCAGGCATATTTGTGTATATTTTGTTATTTCCCTTTGGAAATACGTGCAGTTAGTTGGTGTTCATCTTGTGGAATGAAAATTGTTAACCTAGTTGTACATCGACAACAAATAAGTAACTGTTGCATTTGCAAACAGATATATATAATTTTCAGTTTGTGTAGTCTTATTTACTATGATCGTAGGTTATAATTGTGATCGTTCTCAGTGTGTAGTTGTGGTAATATTAGTATACGTAGCGAATTCATCAATTCATTATTAGTTTAAATGTTTGTTTGATTTAGTTTAGTTTTATGTGTGTTTGTAGGAGGATTATAGGATTATGAGGAATCCGAAGTTTAGTATCAATTCCTTTTGTAGAATGTTGTATCTGAAACTAATTCTTTTAACACAAAATTAATTTATATATATATAAATACATGGCTAACATGCAATTTTCATGCACATATTCATAGACATGCAATTCATGCATACATTCATAGAATGCAATTCATGCATACACATGCAATGATGTAGCTGTGAAGAAGTTTCAATCTGGAAAAGAGAAATTTAAAATTTTTACAATTGTTAAATCTAACATAAAAACATTATTGGCCACTTAATTTTATGGAAAGCTCTTATAACTAAGACATTTTTTGCTATTGAAGTAAATATTAAGTTATTAAGGTAAGTAGCTACTTTGTGGGGTATGCATGCATATTTGGGCCGTTGTAATCCAAGAGCTATTCAGCTATGCTGTGCTTTCTAGGTACCTTGAACATACATTAAGAAAACAATTAAATATTAGAAAGATGTTAGATTAATAAATCAAAAGATCGACAAATATATAAACAAATAAAGTAATGCAGTTTTCTTTTAAAGCGAACTGAAAAAAAATAATACATATCATGAATATCATAAATAAACATCAAAATATCAAACATTAAATCTGCAAAAATATATAATTTATTAATTAAAAGTATACTAAAATTTAATTAAAAATTCATCGTAAATCAATATTTGGAAATTCTTAATTTCTGCATTGATATCGTCGTCGCTGGAACAGAAAAAGAAAATGTGTTAAATAAAGAGATCGCTGTTAAACATTGCATTACATAACAGAAGTATCAAATAGTTTAGGTGTTGATCTTGGTTTCTGCAAATAAAATAAATTTTAAATTATTGTAAGTAATATACATTTTAGTTCTTAAGACTAACTAATTGATTACATGCATTTTTTTTTTTTTTTTTTTTTTTTTTTTTTTTTTTTTTTTTTTTTTTTTGTAAATAAGTTTATTAATTATATGGTATTAATTAAATATATACATATATACATGTGGTGTATTTTGTGGAGTTGAGAATAGGTTGAGAAGTGTGTCATGTAGAATGAGAATGATTTCTAGTGTTTTATGTTTTACGTCTGTCTCGAAGTACCATAGGATGTTTATTTTGGGATTGTGGCATTTTCCTTATATATGCCTTTTTAATTTTACTGAGGTGTACCATTTTTTACCGTCTTCCATACGTAAGCGTACAGTATGGTTGGAGTATAATTTGTCTATTTTGTAAGGTCCAGAAAATTTATGACCAAATTTGCCCTGAGGTTTGAAAATTTTGAGGTAAACATTGTCGTTAACCTGAAATTTATGTTTAGATACATTCCGATTATAATATTTGGCTCTAGTAACTTTTGCCTTTTCATTATTTTCCTTAGCTGAAGCGCGTACCTCTTTAATTTTATTGTACAATGTCCTTGTGTGGATATTAAAATTATCGAGGTCACGGGATGGGAATTTTACTAGCCAAGGAAATTTGAACTTACTCCCAAATATGAGTTCATGAGGAGAATAAATAGCCTGTCGAGGTATTTGGGCTTGAATTGTGTGCAGCTTTTATAAGTGGTAGATATCTGTGCCACTGGTTTTGTGAGTAGTGGGAGATACTACGAGCTATCGTTTTATGGATACGTTCCAATTTGCCATTGGAAGCAGGGTGGTAGGGAGTAGTGTTAACTTTTCGGATTTTCAATAGGGTGCAGATCTGAAGTATTATGGTAGAAGTGAAATTGGTACCTAAATCTGATATTAGGTACTTGGGTGTGCCATAACGGGTAAAAATTTCATTTACAAGTATCCGCGCAATATTCTCAGCCTTTTGATTTGTCATGGGAAACATCTCGAGAAAGCGAGAATACTGGCAGATAATGGTAAGGATGTATTTGTACTCCTCACCTGTGTCTGGATTAGTGGAACCTTCCATGGGGCCTACTACATCTATAGATAAAGCCTGAAATACGTTCGTTGGCTCTTGAAAATCACCCAAGGGAGGTTTGTGTGGAATATGCGACTTACTAGTAGCGCATCTATGACATGTTTGTACATAGTTTTGCACATCAGTAGAAATATTTGGCCAAGTGAAGAACATTTTTATTCTGTCATATGTCTTATGAATACCATAGTGTCCCGAGAGAGGATCGTCATGAAATAATCTCATGATGGTATCACGCATAGAGTTAGGCACTAGCGTGCAATTGTCAACAGTATGCACTATTAAACCCTGTTGGTCTAAGGAATAGTGGGGTGTTTGAAGTAACTTCTGACATTCAGCGTCATTACTTTGAAGTTCTAGGACTTCCAGGAGGTCTATCGTTGGATAGTATTCGTCGGTTTCGGCTTGAATGCAGCCTATGTATCGACTAAGTGCGTCCGCATGTGCAATATTCTTGCCGGAACGATGCTCTATATAAAAATCAAATTCTGCCAGTTCATGCTCCAGCGGAAGAGCTTATTGTGGCTATCTTTGATGTTTTTGAGCCATTGGAGGGCTGCGTGGTCTGTAACTACCTTAAATCTGTAGCCATACAAGATATATCTATAGGTTTTACACCCAAAGACGATGGCTAACAATTCACGTTCGGTAGTACAGTATTTAGATTCTGCTTCATTAAGCACACGTGAAGCAAACGCTATGGGCCTTTCATCGCCATTAATATTTTGGCTTAGAATTGCGGAAATACCTATATTACTTGCATCCGTAGTAAGGATGAATTCATGGTCGTAATTTGGATAGGCTAGTACAGGTGGAGATATTAAGGTGGATTTGAGAGCTTGAAAAGCGTCTTGACGCTCTTGTGTCCACTGAAAATTTGCACCTTTCTTTGTAAGGTCTGTGAGTGGCTTGGCAAGCTCAGAAAATTTGGGAATAAATTTCCTATAGAAACCTATAAAACCCAAAAATGCAGGAACGTCTTTTAATTTACGAGGTACAGGGTATTTCTTAACCGATTTTAATTTTTCTTCGTCGGGTCTTATTCCGTTAGAACTAATTACATAACCCAGATATTTACAGCTGTCTTTAAAAAAATGGCATTTACCCAAGTCTATACACAAGTTACCGGCCTGGAGACGCTTCATTACTTTTAATAATGCATGGAGGTGTTCGTCGAAGGTTTTCCCATGGAAGACGAGTATATCGTCTATGAAGGTGTGGCAGATGTCACCAGTATATCCGGACATAATTTTGTCCATTAAACGCTGATAAGCGCTGCTGGCGTTCTTTAAACCGAAGGGAAGAACCTTAAATTGATAGGTTCCGAAATTAGTGACGAAGGAAGTCTTTTCTTTAGATGCTTCGCAAGGAGGATGCCGTGGAAGGCACCACTGATGTTTAAGGTGGTATAGAAACGGGTGGCATTCAGTGTGGATAGGATATGCTGTATATCCGGGAGCGGGTAAATTTCGGAAGTGGTGATGGCGTTTAGTTTGCAAAGATCAACCACATACCTGTATTGTTTTCGGAGCTGTGTAATGCCTGTAACATCAACTTTAGTGTGGTCAGCGTGTTTTTTCTTAATGAGTATGACGGGGTGAGCCCAGTTGGATTTGCTTTCCTCTATTATACCTCTATCAAGATTGTCTTGTATGAGGGCCTTGAGGATGGGAGCCTCGGAGTGGGCTATCTTATAGGGGCGGCTGGACACAGGGGCATGATTTTTTTGTGTCAATGTGGTGAGTGACTCCAGAAAATTTTGTTTGAAAATTGTTGTCGTGTGTGAAGGCGTCATGAAAAGGAGTGAGGGCATGTAGAACTTGTTGTTGTTGTTGAGAAGAGAGATGCGTTAATTTGTTGAGAAGTTCTTGTTGAAATAGAGCGATTTCGTTTGTGTTAGTTTGAGTGACTGATTGTACTGCGTTTATGGTGTGAGTCTGTAAGTCTGTTTCAAAATCGTATTCGATATGAGCGATTGGAAAGTGTTTTTGAATAGCAATTTCGTGTGAGGTAGTGCTTATAAGGTTGATGGTACATGTGTTGTTAGCAATATGTACGATAGAATTGGGCATGTAGAGACCCGTAGGTAAGGAATTGTGTTGTGTAAGCAGAATTTGTGTGTCGAGAGGAATTTTTGTATATAGTGTATGAGTTTGTATTATGTGTGTGCGAGGTGGCACTACAATTTTGTGGCGTAGCTGCAGGGTTTTTGGTAAGGGTAGCTGTTGAATCGAATTGATTTGGTGCGTTTGAGCACTATTTGAAAATGGAATGTTGAATTTATTGAGTGTTAGTGTACGTGTGCGCAAATTGATAATTGCCCTATTTAATGAAAGGACATCTCTACCTAGTATTAATTGGAAATTGTCTTTTAATTGCGAAACTATGAATTCGCCAGAAAAATTGGAATTTTCGACATTGTCCGCATGCAAATGAAGGGACGTGATGCCATAATTAGGTATTACTTGGTTAGTCAGAGACTTTAAAATAATGTTGGAATGCTGAAGGTTCTTATTTCGACAAAAACTGGAATCCACTAGGCTGTGACTAGCTCCAGTGTCTACAAGGGCACGAATAAATTTTTTGCCAATTCTTAAATTTACTAACAAATTATCAGAATTGGTGAAAGCAGGTATGAGAGCCAAGGTCATAACATCAACCGTTCGTGAGAGCGGCTGTGGGCTTAACCGTTTTTTGGCTGTATCTGGAAACATGTTCGAGCCGTATGTCCAAATTTAGAACAAAATTGGCAAGCGGGCCTATTTTGGAGGTTATTGCTACCATTATTATTATTATCACTATACTGGGGTCTATCTGAATAAGGGTTAAATCGCGAATTGTTTGAATTAATTCGAGGACTATGATTATTACTATAATATTGATTATTATTATTATTATAGCGATTATTACTATTTGCTCTGTGATTAAGGTTTTGAGGAATATTAAATTTCTTAGGCATTTTGCCAAAGTTAGTACGAGGTTTTGGTCTAATTTTGTTGGTGCAGTCCACGTCAAAATGTGGACCGGAACAATGGCGACAAGGTCTGTTCTTTATTACATTAAATACTCTACAAGTGGTAGTTGGTTTTAATTGTGGCTTTTGACTTTTATTACGATGCCGGCATTCTCTGTGGAAATGCATTTGTCCACAGTAACGACAAGGAGATGGGGGTGTACGATTAGAATTTTTTGAAGTTACAGCGAAAACTGTGGGGTTTGTTTCAGAAGCCTGAACTTCTTTTAGGGCATTGGCATAGGAAAGTGCTTCATCTAATTTTTGAGGAAGCTTCGTTCGCACCTCATTACGAAGCGGTTGAGGAAGTGACTTCAAGAATGCATCAGTGGCCAGTTTATCTAATATTGTTTGTAAGGCCTCGAGTGGGTTGGCTTGAGCTTTTACATGAATGGCGGATTGGATATGTCTAATCCTATCCGCGAATGTTTCAGGAGACTCAGTGGGCAAGGACTGAATATTAGTCATCTGTTGTAAGAGGACTAGGGGTGTTTTCTCCTTACGAAATCGGGCTAGAAGTCGCTCAGAAATTAGAGGATACGTTATATTTGTACCCTGGCGTTGTAATTCCGCTTTCTGGGTGTCGTAAAAGATTTTTGCAGACCCTGAGAGTCTAAGTGCTAATATTTCTAATTTGGCAGCGTCGTCCCAGCCAGAAAGACTAGCACAATGGCTAATTTGGTCTAGGAAATCTGACACTTTGGCTGAATTTTCGCCATCGAAGGTAGGTAAGCTATTGATTAATTGCAAATTCCTTAAGGGACTAGATTGATTATTAATTGGAGGATTTGCTAATTGCTGCTGAGCAAGTAAATATTCTACAGCAGCGTCGATGCCCATGTCTTGTCCATTAATCTTATACATTTTTAAAATAGATGAATTACTTGGGGAAAGATTATATTTTTCAAGACGTCTACGTAATTGGAGTAAATTGCCTCCAACAGAAAGGTTATTATCGCGTAATATCTTTATAATTTGGGATCTATTAAGTACACTCATAAATTCAAAATTCGAAAGGGATTGAGGTACAAGTGGTACAATTACAAAAATTTAAAAATGAAATTCACTAGAAAATTCAATAATGGGAAATATTGAAGATATTTCCGCTGAGAAAGTAATTTAAAAAAAGCAATCAAATTATCTGATAGATAATTTGTTTAATTATGAAATTAAAATTTTTACGTACTTGTAATTTTGTGGATTCTCGTTGAAAATATCCCAAACAGCTGGCACCAATGTAATGTAATGGTGTGGATGTGTGTATAGGTAGCTTGTGGCGTAGCGTTTTAGCGAAAAGGGCTTGTATGTTTGCTTGAGATAGAATGCAAGAATAATTAAGAACACACTGGTAGTTTAAAACAATATATTCTCTAAGAGAAATTAAGTTAACAACAATATGCTTATAAATTAATTGGAATAAAACTTGATACTGGCTGTGACGTTTTCACTTTGGCAGCTAGAACGAGTCTGTCTTAAAATATCTCTTCTCTTTGTTTCAATTCCTCCCCTGTGAGAAGAAGGGGTAGTACAGTACATTGCCATAATTGTTCTTGAACCGTACGAGTAACTGGACTTTATACCTGGCTGGCCCTTTGCAACATATTTTGATAATTTAGATTTATTTAAAATTTAATATTATTTCAAGTTTCTTGCACCCATCACAATTCCCTTCACTATTTGTTACAAATGATTATCACAAGATAAAAAATTTAATATTCTATTTGCGAGTCAGCTGGTGTACCTTTGTAAGTGAATGTATGCTTGATTTTTGTGCGATAAATTAATAAGTTTTTCTGTGGTTAATGTGAATAACTAATTGTATAAATATTAACTTTTATTAATGTTTGTTTCCTTTTATTAATGGACACCGAAAATGGTATGAAAGACAATTGTATATATTGTAAATTGTGTGTAAATAGTTCGTATTTTTTGTAGGTTAAGCGTTATTTTAGTTTTATTTTAAAATTTCTATTAATTGGACATTTGGTTTAGATAGTGGCCACATGGCGCGCTGGCAACAGCCTAATACATTAGGCATTGAATCACATGATTCAATAAATGTCTTTTCTGAAAATAATAATAATTGTACATCAAGTATAATTGCTAAAACTACTAAAAGACCCAGTAATTTGATTAAAGAAGTAATAATGACGAAAAAAATAAAACAGAAACTACAATTTCTAATAAAACTATGAAAGAACTAAGTAAGAAACTCACGCGTGCTCAGTCTCTTCAATCACTAAGTGAGTCCAGTGCATACAACAGCCAACCTGGGCCATCTCTAATGAGATCCCAACCTACTGCAGCTCCAAACTTCTGCACTCCCAACCCATTTGCTCCGTTAAGCATTAACGACGATGAGCATATGCCTGGGGAGATCACACCACCCAAGGAGAGAAAATCACCGAAACCTCCTCCAATATTTATTAGCAATGTCAATAATTATATGGACTTCTGTAGAGCACTTACTGAGCTTCTTGGTCCCTCGTCCTTCGATTGTAATTCTCGTGTGGACAATGTTATGCTGTCCACTAAGACAGTCGATGGTTACAGAGAAGCAATAAAGTACCTCCAAGAAAATAGAGCACAGTACCACACATACCAATTGAAAACTGATAAAGCCTTCAGAGTGGTGCTTAGAAATCTTCACCACACAATACCTACGGAGCACATCAAGCAAGACCTTGAGGAGATGGGCCACAGAGTAAGGAGCGTCACAAATGTGAAGCATCCAGGGACAAAAGCGCCACTTCCCCTATTTTTCATTGACCTCGAACCTAAAGAAAATAACAAAGAAATCTTCAATGTCAAATCCATCGTCTACACAAAGGTAAAGGTGGAGGAACCATACAAGACCGTTGAAATCCTTCAGTGCAAGAGATGTCAGCAATATGGTCACACCAAAAGTTACTGCAACCACACTCCTAGATGTGTGAAGTGTGCGGGATATCATCCATCCTCTGGCTGCACTAAGCCTCGGGACACTCCTGCAACTTGTGCTTTATGCCAGGGTAACCACCCAGCTAATTACAGAGGATGTGTAACACACAAGGAACTACAACGTCTACGAAGAAGAAACAACTCGCAAAATGACCGCAATCCACAGCCAAGTTCACCACAGGGAGCAATCCTACAGCTAACATCTACAGACTTCCTTCAGCTGCCACAGAAAGAGCCTTCTCCAACTCAGCAGTCTCATCAACCTCCTACCAGTCGCTGGTTTTCCCCCGTTGGAGTTTCGGGGCAATCAATTAATCATCCGCCAAACTCTCCTGACATGACCAACGTACTGACGTCCTTCATATCAGAGTTCAAATCCCTCATAAATCCACTCATCACACTTCTGACCACACTAGTAACCGAACTCATTCCTAAACTTTCAAAATGAATAGACACTCTCTGAATAATTCTTCGCTAACAGTCCTCCTCTGGAACGCAAATGGGCTGAATCCCCACAGAGACGAACTGGACATTTTGTTACATGATAAACGAATTGACGTGGCACTGATAACAGAGACTCACTTTACTGGACGATCATGCTGTAAATTAACCGACTACACTACTTATAGAGCAGACCACCTAGACGACACTGCCCATGGTGGCGCAGCCATTCTAATCCGCTCCACCTTAATACATCAACAACTATTACTTGAACAATCAGACTCTCTCCAAACCGTAGCGATTACACTAGACTGTCATCCATTCTCTCTAAATATGGCAGCAGTGTACTGCCCACCTAATAAGGCTATCTCGTCTACAGACTTTAGTGTTTTTTTTCGCCGATTGGGACCTCGATTCTTGGCTGGTGGAGACCATAACGCCAAGCATCCACAATGGGGATGCCGCGTAGCTAATCCAAGGGGACGCACTCTTCTCAATGTTCTCACTGCTTCTAACTACAAAGTACTATCTTCTAACGAACCAACGTACTGGCCGACAGCACTCTCTAAATTACCTGACATTCTGGACTATTTCATTATTTCTCAGACTTTTTCACTAACCACAGACATTTATACACTTACTGACCTCTCTTCAGACCACAGTCCTGTGCTACTAACCCTAACTACAGCGCCCAAGACACTTCTTCCTCGACCGACTCTAATTACGGGACCTGTAGACTGGACTCTCTTTCAGAACCTCCTAGAAAGTAAGCTTGACTTATCTTTATCACTGAAAACGCCAGACGAAATAGACGAAGCAGTACTCTAACTACCTCCATACAGTACTCTATCTGGCAGTCAACCACTCACTCACACCAAAGGACAGTTTATAGACAGTATAATCTACCAGTTAAAACACGCCTGCTGATCAGAGAAAAGAGAAGAGCTCGAGCAATTTGGCAACGGACACGATACCCTACTGACAAAAATACTTACAACAGACTCACAAGACATTTGAAGCGGAACTTACAAACACTGAGTACACAAAAATATGACAACTATATTACTAACCTAACTACCAATCGTAGATCTCTTTGGACAGCCACATGCCGACTGTTATCGTACAAATTCACTTCTTCTCCTCTTAGACGAGACGACGGGACTTGGGCGAAATCAGACTATGACAAAGCCATGCTTTTTTCTCAGCACCTGACTGACATCTTTACACCTCACCCTGACTTGTCAACGACTTACTCACGACGGAAATAGAATCTGAATTAGACACACCTCTTCCTCTTTCACCAGCACCAAAAGCTTTCACTCCTTCAGACATCAAGTACACCATAAAAACCTTACCCTCTAGAAAATCTCCCGGATATGACCTCATTACCTCAGAAATTCTTCGCCATCTTCCTAGAAAAGCTCTTATCTATCTCACCTACATCTACAACTCTGTCCTTCGTACTACCTACTTTCCACTTTCTTGGAAGTATTCAGTAACACGAATGATCCCGAAACCTGGCAAACCCGCACATCTACCTTCTTCTTACAGACCGATAAGTTTACTACCGACGTTAGGCAAAATTCTTGAAAAACTGCTGCTGTAACGTATCAACCCCATATTTGCGGAACTTGGCGTTGTCCCATGTCATCAATTTGGGTTCCGAAACATGCACAATACAATTCAGCAGTGTCATCGAGTGGTAGACGAGATATCTTCAGCACTGGAGAGAAAGAAATACTGCACAGGAGCATTCTTGGATGTTACCCAGGCATTCGATCGTGTCTGGAACCCTGGGCTCCTCTACAAATTAAAAAAATGTCTCCCATTTACTTACTTCCTCATTCTGCGCTCTTACCTCTCCGAAAGGTTCTTTCAGGTCAGTTCTGGTTCAGCTATCTCTCCTTTCTCGCCAATGAGGGCAGGGGTACCGCAGGGGAGTATCCTTGGTCCCGTCCTATACACTATATACACATCTGACATACCCACACATCCATCCACACTACTAACTACATATGCAGACGACACAGCAATTCTAGCTACCAGTTCAAACCCAGCATCAGCTTCACACAAATTACAGTCACATTTACAAAAAATAGAATCATGGGCAAAGAAATGGAAAATAAAAATGAACCCTCAGAAATGTCAACATGCCACGTTTACTCTCCGGCGGGGCTCTTGTCCTCCTATCTTCTACAACAACAACGCACTTCCCTCTACAGATCTGGTGCGCTACCTTGGGCTTTTTATAGACAAACGACTCACGTGGAACCCACACACACGACTTAAAAGACAAGCCATGACTAAACGTGCCAAACTTCTTTACCGACTTCTCGGACGACGGTCTAAATTACCAACTGAACTGAAGAGACTAATATATAACACCATAATCAAACCTATGTGGACTTATGGACTAGAGCTGTGGGGTTCAGCCAAACCGACCAACATACGGACCATACAAACATTTCAATCCAAACTACTCAGACAGATAGTTGACGCTCCTTTTTACGTTACAAACCTCACTCTCCACAATGACCTTAACATCCCTTTCGTACAACAACTTGCCAAGACAAAATACCACAAATACCACACTGCTCTCTCACACTGCCCTAATCCCTTCGTACAGTCTGTTGCTTCTACTACCATCCCTGACAATCCACCTCGCCGATTGAACCGCCAGTGGCCCCGAGATTTCCTTCGGGACTGATCAGTGACTGGTATCCCGTAGAGAGTGCTACCACTGGGTAGTTTCTCTCCTCCCACTCTTCATGCCTCTATACTCTCTCTCTTCTCATTTACTTATTGTATATAGAACTATACAGATTGTAAATTTCTAAATAAAAAAAAAAAAAT
>JAAEAF010014066.1:0-10468 GCA_011037195.1 Triatoma infestans
TTTCAAGTTTCTTGCACCCATCACAATTCCCTTCACTATTTGTTACAAATGATTATCACAAGATAAAAAATTTAATATTCTATTTGCGAGTCAGCTGGTGTACTTTGTAAGTGAATGTATGCTTGATTTTTGTGCGATAAACTAATAAGTTTTTCTGTGGTTAATGTGAATAACTAATTGTATAAATATTAACTTTTATTAATGTTTGTTTCCTTTTATTAATGGACACCGAAAATGGTATGAAAGACAATTGTATATATTGTAAATTGTGTGTAAATAGTTCGTATTTTTTGTAGGTTAAGCGTTATTTTAGTTTTATTTTAAAATTTATATTAATTGGACATTTGGTTTAGATAGGGGCCACATGGCGCGCTGGCAACAGCCTAATACATCAGGCATTGAATCACATGATTCAATAAATGTCTTTTCTGAAAATAATAAAAATAATAATAATTGTACATCAAGTATAATTGCTAAAACTACTAAAAGACCCAGTAGTTTAATTAAAGAAGTAATAATGACGAAAAAAAATAAAACAAAAACTACAATTTCTAATAAAACTATGAAAGAACTAAGTAAGAAACTCACGCGTGCTCAGTCTCTTCAATCACTAAGTGAGTCCAGTGCATACAACAGCCAACCTGGGCCATCTCTAATGAGATCCCAACCTACTGCAGCTCCAAACTTCTGCACTCCCAACCCATTTGCTCCGTTAAGCATTAACGACGATGAGCATATGCCTGGGGAGATCACACCACCCAAGGAGAGAAAATCACCGAAACCTCCTCCAATATTTATTAGCAATGTCAATAATTATATGGACTTCTGTAGAGCACTTACTGAGCTTCTTGGTCCCTCGTCCTTCGATTGTAAATCTCGTGTGGACAATGTTATGCTGTCCACTAAGACAGTCGATGGTTACAGAGAAGCAATAAAGTATCTCCAAGAAAATAGAGCACAGTACCACACATACCAATTGAAAACTGATAAAGCCTTCAGAGTGGTGCTTAGAAATCTTCACCACACAATACCTACGGAGCACATCAAGCAAGACCTTGAGGAGATGGGCCACAGAGTAAGAAGCGTCACAAATGTGAAGCATCCAGGGACAAAAGCGCCACTTCCCCTATTTTTCATTGACCTCGAACCTAAAGAAAATAACAAAGAAATCTTCAATGTCAAATCCATCGTCTACACAAAGGTAAAGGTGGAGGAACCATACAAGACCGTTGAAATCCTTCAGTGCAAGAGATGTCAGCAATATGGTCACACCAAAAGTTACTGCAACCACGCTCCTAGATGTGTGAAGTGTGCGGGATATCATCCATCCTCTGGCTGCACTAAGCCTCGGGACACCCCTGCAACTTGTGCTTTATGCCAGGGTAACCACCCAGCTAATTACAGAGGATGTGTAACACACAAGGAACTACAACGTCTACGAAGAAGAAACAACTCGCAAAATGACCGCAATCCACAGCCAAGTTCACCACAGGGAGCAATCCTACAGCTAACATCTACAGACTTCCCTCAGCTGCCACAGAAAGAGCCTTCTTCAACTCAGCAGTCTCATCAACCTCCTACCAGTCGCTGGTTTTCCCCCGCTGGAGTTTCGGGGCAATCAATTAATCATCCGTCAAACTCTCCTGACATGACCAACGTACTGACGTCCTTCATATCAGAGTTCAAATCCCTCATAAATCCACTCATCACACTTCTGACCACACTAGTAACCGAACTCATTCCTAAACTTTCAAAATGAATAGACACTCTCTGAATAATTCTTTGCTAACAGTCCTCCTCTGGAACGCAAATGGGCTGAATCCCCACAGAGACGAACTGGACATTTTGTTACATGACAAACGAATTGACGTGGCACTGATAACAGAGACTCACTTTACTGGACGATCATACTGTAAATTAACCGACTACACTACTTATAGAGCAGACCACCCAGACGACACTGCCCATGGTGGCGCAGCCATTCTAATCCGCTCCACCTTAATACATCAACAACTATTACTTGAACAATCAGACTCTCTCCAATCCGTAGCGATTACACTGGACTGCCATCCATTCTCTCTAAATATGGCAGCAGTGTACTGCCCACCTAATAAGGCTATCTCGTCTACAGACTTTAGTGCTTTTTTTCGCCGATTGGGACCTCGATTCTTGGCTGGTGGAGACTATAACGCCAAGCATCCGCAATGGGGCTGCCGCGTAGCTAATCCAAGGGGACGCACTCTTCTCAATGTTCTCACTGCTTCTAACTACAAAGTACTATCTCCTAACGAACCAACGTACTGGCCGACAGCACTCTCTAAATTACCTGACATTCTGGACTATTTCATTATTTCTCAGACATTTTCACTAACCACAGACATTTATACACTTACTGACCTCTCTTCAGACCACAGTCCTGTGCTACTAACCCTAACTACAATGCCCAAGACACTTCTTCCTCGACCGACTCTAATTACGGGACCTGTAGACTGGACTCTCTTTCAGAATCTCTCTTTTAGAAAGTAAGCTTGACTTATCTTTATCACTGAAAACGCCAGACGAAATAGACGAAGCAGTAAATACTCTAACTACCTCCATACAGTACTCTATCTGGCAGTCAACCATTCACTCACACCAAAGGACAGTTTATAGACAGTATAATGTACCAGTTAAAACACGCCTTCTGATCAGAGAAAAGAGAAGAGCTCGAGGAATTTGGCAACGGACACGATACCCTACTGACAAAAATACTTACAACAGACTCACAAGACATTTGAAGCGGAACTTACAAACACTGAGAACACAAAAATATGACAACTATATTACTAACCTAACTACCAATCGTAGATCTCTTTGGACAGCCACATGCCGACTGTTATCGTACAAATTCACTTCTTCTCCTCTTAGACGAGACGACGGGACTTGGGCGAAATCAGACTATGACAAAGCCATGCTTTTTTCTCAGCACCTGACTGACATCTTTACACCTCACCCTGACTTGTCAAACGACTTACTCACGACGGAAATAGAATCTGAATTAGACACACCTCTTCCTCTTTCACCACCACCAAAAGCTTTCACTCCTTCAGACATCAAATACACCATAAAAACCTTACCCTCTAGAAAATCTCCCGGATATGACCTCATTACCTCCGAAATTCTTCGCCATCTTCCTAGAAAAGCTCTTATCTATCTCACCTACATCTACAACTCTGTCCTTCGTACTACCTACTTTCCACTTTCTTGGAAGTATTCAGTAACACGAATGATCCCGAAACCTGGCAAACCCGCACATCTACCTTCTTCTTACAGACCGATAAGTTTACTACCGACGTTAGGCAAAATTCTTGGAAAACTGCTGCTGAAACGTATCAACCCCATATTTGCGGAACTTGGCGTTGTCCCATGTCATCAATTTGGGTTCCGAAACATGCACAATACAATTCAGCAGTGTCATCGAGTGGTAGACGAGATATCTTCAGCACTGGAGAGAAAGAAATACTGCACAGGAGCATTCTTGGATGTTACCCAGGCATTCGATCGTGTCTGGCACCCTGGGCTCCTCTACAAATTAAAAAAATGTCTCTCATTTACTTACTTCCTCATTCTGCGCTCTTACCTCTCCGAAAGGTTCTTTCAGGTCAGTTCTGGTTCAGCTATCTCTCCTTTCTCGCCAATGAGGGCAGGGGTACCGCAGGGGAGTATCCTTGGTCCCGTCCTATACACTATATACACATCTGACATACCCACACATCCATCCACACTACTAACTACATATGCAGACGACACAGCAATTCTAGCTACCAGTTCAAACCCAGCATCAGCTTCACACAAATTACAGTCACATTTACAAAAAATAGAATCATGGGCAAAGAAATGGAAAATAAAAATGAACCCTCAGAAATGTCAACATGCCACGTTTACTCTCCGGCGGGGCTCTTGTCCTCCTATCTTCTACAACAACAACGCACTTCCCTCTACAGATCTGGTGCGCTACCTTGGGCTTTTTATAGACAAACGACTCACGTGGAACCCACACACACGACTTAAAAGACAAGCCATGACTAAACGTGCCAAACTTCTTTACCGACTTCTCGGACGACGGTCTAAATTACCAACTGAACTGAAGAGACTAATATATAACACCATAATCAAACCTATGTGGACTTACGGACTAGAGCTGTGGGGTTCAGCCAAACCGGCCAACATACGGACGATACAAACATTTCAATCCAAACTACTCAGACAGATAGTTGACGCTCCTTTTTACGATACAAACCTCACTCCCCACAATGACCTTAACATCCCTTTCGTCCAACAACTTGCCAAGACAAAATACCACAAATACCACACTGCTCTCTCACACTGCCCTAATCCCTTCGTACAATCTCTTGCTTCTACTACCATCCCTGACAATCCACCTCGCCGACTGAACCGCCAGTGGCCCCGAGATTTCCTTCGGGACTGATCAGTGACTGGTATCCCGTACAGAGTGCTACCACTGGGTAGTTTCTCTCCTCCCACTCTTCACGCCTCTATACTCTCTCTCTTCTCATTTACTTATTGTATATAGAACTATACAGATTGTAAATTTCTAAATAAAGAAAAAAAAAATAAAAATTTCTAAATTTTTCCCCGAAAATTGTTTTGTGGGGGGTTTCCTGGGGGTGGGAACATTAGGCGTTAAGCTTTTTCTCTAAAGACCACTTCGGTATAATATTTCTAGTCCCACCCTAATTACAATATTACTGGAATTCCAAATCTGCAGAAAATCGGTTAACAGAAAGTGTGACTTTACAGAATAAGTTGTCAAGCTTTTTGGAATTTTCTCAAAAATTGCTGCGATCTTTTTTCTTTAAACTTGGAATGCTAACTGCACAGATATAGGAACTTATCCCTTTTATTTGAAACACTTTACTGAAAAATGTTTTAGGAGGTTCTACGTAATTTATCGTTTTAAATTTCTTATGGGCTTATATCGGCTTTCTCTGCACTAGGGAGATTATAAGGCAAGGCTGAGTGAGTAGAAGAGTGGCCATATACTCCGACAGTCAGGCAGCCCTGAGGGCACTTTCTTCACACCAAATAGTCTCAAGACTGGTATGGGATAGCCTACTTGCACTAACCGTGGTGGATACTCGGAATAAACTGACACTCGCCTGGATGCCGGACATACGGGGTTTCTGGGCAATGAAAGGGCGGATGCCCTAGCGAGGGAGGGTTCGCAGGATACCTTTAAAGGCCCTGAATCCTTCTGCGGCTTGTCCAGGAGCCTTATTCAAACTTCTATCAAAAGTTGGATAGAAGAACAGTGTCTGCGTTGGTGGGAGAGAATACCAGGTCAGAGGCAGGCAAAGCTCTTTATCAAAAGACATTTGCCTAAATTTACCAGAGATCTACTGAGCCATACCCGAAGGGATACAAGGCTAATTGTGGGTCTACTAACAGGGCATTGTAGGCTGAACAGACACATGCACCACCTACAACTTGCGGATAGTGCGGTATGCCGATTCTGCAAGGTAGAGGAGGAGACCCCGGCGCACATCCTTTGTGAGTGCGCCGGCCTGGCGAGGATTAGGTTTCTTCAATTGGGGACGGGCAATCCCGAAGCTGAAAGCTTCATGACGGAGCCGCTCTCAGCTTTGCTAAGATTGATTAGGAGGGCAAAGCTGGTGTTGTTGCTATATTTTAAGGGGATTAGGGGCAGAGCTGGGGGTTTGTGCGAACCTACAGGACGAGGCTAATCCACAATAGACCTGCGTCCTGTAGGTCGCAGTGAATGAAGCTCCCCCCCCCCCCGTAGTGATCTAATCTAATATGGGGTTTGTTCAATGTTATCGGAACCCGCTTCTGGACTACAATGTAATCACTTCTTTTACCTGCCTGTGAGGACACTTGTTCCTCCATCCATCTGTATATTTATGTTGGATAAATGAGTAAACTTTGAAGTTCAAAGAATAATTGGCATTTTATATAATATATTATAACAGACTGTAATAACAGCAGTTAAAGAGACTGCCGATTTTTTATTTTGTTAGTGGTTACGTTCAGGAGTTATAACAGTATCATAGTAACAGTAAGCATCGATATTCCACTTTATTATTATTTTTCTTACAGATTTGAGAAGTTTGTATTGGTTGAAGTTTGACCCACTATCTCCCTTTGTTTTTTGTTTTTTTTTATTAAGATTTTGTATGTGTTGATGCTGCTTTTCTTTTTCTTTTTTTGGAGGATTCTAATTGGCCAGGCAATAAAATAAGAAACGAGGTCAAAGTATCTCATTACTTCTCTCTTATAGAGCGACTCTTGTTCACTAAGTGGGTGTGTGTGTGTGTGTGCGTGTGTTTTTTTAATCTTGTCCTAAAAGCCTCTTCCACAAGGGTTTTTTTTTGTATAAATTACTAGGGACGATACAATAAATTGACCATGTTTTCTAATTGGGACTTAACTGTTCAAAATAATCTATACAAAACCAAATGGAAAAGACCTTTGTATGTAAACATTATAAAAATATATCTTTTAACGTCTATATTTATCCATTGAAGAGGTTTCGCATAGTGGCGAATACTAATTTTAAACATTTTTCACTGTCACTTTTCAGAAAATGTAAGTTTGAGGACAATTCTTTTTTTTTTAAATTGAGTTTTCACCAGATATATATAGTTGGGATCTACTGAGTACGAAATAAAGAGTTCTAGCGAATGAATCTGTTCGAATCTGTTCGAATGTGAGTGTGTGTGTGTGCGTGTGTGTCTGCGTGTGTGTGTGTGTGTGTGTCTATGTTTGAACAAAATATCTTAAAAACAAAAAATCTCACAAAGTTGAAACTTTCTATTCCGTTTGTTTGTTTTTTTTGGTATCAGCGGCTGTATCGTGTTACTCTACTGGCTAGCGCACTCGGTTTTGGTGCGAGAATTCAGTTTTTCAATTCCGTAAGAGCAAAGTCGCACGTTGACCCAGAATTGTGAGAAAAAATTGGAAAGCTACAGTTAGTAGCGCAACTTGGTAGCCAACACACAACTAAACGGCGGTGAGGGAACCGCGGCTTGCTTAACACAGGCCTTACCCCCCTCTCACCATTAACAATCGTCGTCTGGTAAGCCTTGGCCCTTTAAGGGCTGTTGCGCCATAGGTCCTCTGAGTCCAAAAAAATGGTTTCTAGAAAATGGTGTATACATATGTGAACAGCACAGCTCAAAAACGAATAATCGCTGTACATTCAAATTTGATATTCTGTTTAGGTATAACCATGGAATCCGATAGTAAGTTGTCTGTCAAAATTCCTCAACCGCAAGTACCATTTCACCGAATGTTTTTTTTTCACGTTTTTCTCAAAAATGGCTCCATTGACCGCTGCTAGGTATATTGAAGAAGTCTTCTAGAGGCATTCATAACTGTTTGTTTCATTAATCGGGGGACAATTTCATGCTAATACATGGTAACGCCTGACCACACACAACTAAAATTGTCACCCGCCTCTTGAAGGAAGTCGGTATATATTTGATCGATTAGCCTGCACGTTCTCCGGACATGAATTCTTTGGAATATCTAAGGACATGATCAAGAGGCATGTTAGAGCTCGTGATCAGCGTTCAACTACTCCGCAACCATCTGCATTGCCCTAGAAGAAGGGGATGCTGTTCAACAAGAGACCATTTAAAACCTGATTGCATCGATTCCTCGCCGTATCAGGGCGCTAAGTATTGCCCGATAAATTACAATTTTGTAAAAAAGATTTTTAAGCTTTTCGTCCTTTTTCATTATTATTTTTTGTTATTTTTTACTCCAATCCAAATCAAGAGTTAGTGTCAAAAATTAAAACACTACAAGATATTATTTATCTAGCTTTTTGCTATATTAATAAAAGATTTTTGCAATTTTGATGGAAGCCAGAAATATATGTAATAAATTGAAGAAAAATATTAGTAAAGGCAAAAATTTGTACGTTGGCTGGAAAAGGGTCAAAACGCAGCTTCACGAGTGGTTGGGAACTCGGCCACTCTCTTGTCTTTTAACCCCCTTGTAGAAATCATATATAAAAGGCACCAGTATCATTCGTCCAAGAACAGTGACTCTCTCATTTTAACTTCAATGCCAGTAAAGTGTTACGAAAACGATTGAATTTAAATCAATCAAGTACAAGTATATTAAGTGTAAGAGGTTTTGCGTATTTAGTATTTATTTATTTATTTATTATTTAATTTGTGAAGCCAAGCGGCCATACAAATGGTACAGTGCATCAATACATTACCATCTTTAGATACATACATTATATAATTACATTATACTCTTAAGCAGCATTACATACAATCTTTACTTTGATATTACAATTCACACGATACAATCAATTATATTATAAAAAATTTAAAACTTGAACAAAACACTCCATAATTAACAGGTGACGCAATGTACCAGAATAAAAACAAACATTATAAAAATATTATGAATATATATAGACAATATCAGTATAATATAAAACAAATTAAGCAAAAAGATTCTAAAAAATAATATTTTTATACAACAGTCACTCTCACTCATTCATCTATAACTAACGCTCTCAGCTTTAACACATAACAATATAATAAAATAAATCATTCAGCTGGTCAATAGTGTTTACATTTAACAAATCTTGGAGATCTTGAGAGTGTCGACCAAGATAACGAGAGCGCAAGGAGGCATAGACCGGACAAACTAGGAGAATGTGGTACAGAGACTCAGACTCATGCAGTGAACACACCGTACGTACTCCCGCACAGTCAATGGAATAAGTGCAATGGTTATAATAAATTTTAATTGCATTTTTATAGCTTAACCGCAGGTGAGACATAACCCTAAGTTTGCTAAAGCAAACTCTAAACTTAATATAGTCTTCACCTCCTCCCAGGGAACTAATACATCTGTAAATTGGATTATATCTTGATGTGCACAAACCATCAATATCTGCCCCCAGACAATGATTATGGAATTTTTCCAACAAATTCGGCATTTCTCTACGCGTATTTAGTAGCTTATTCCATTTTTTGCAATTATCAAATAATTGCTAATTTTCAAAGTTATTAAATTAATATACAGTTAAATTATTTATTTAAAATAGTGGTGACTTCTTCATTATGTAATGACATATCAATGCCATAGCAATGTCAAAGTGGCTCCAGCCAGCCTCTATCTTCACAAAAGATAACAAAAAGAAAGGATAATTTTCAACTAGTGGCCCAGCCGGCCGCTGTCTTCAAGACAGGGGCCGCGCCGAACAAAAAGCCTTTTCAATACAAGGGTCAATACATCAGTATCAAAGACAAGCACCGATCATGATTGAACAGAAGCCATCTGGCCGATTCAAGGCTACCAGTCTTTGAAAATCACCGAAGGGCGGCCACCTGTCGCCAAAGCTGGCCACTGACCTAAATCACAATGGTCACCGAACTGGCCAAGGTCGCACACTACGAGAGATGTCTTAGTGTGAGTACTACTTACACACCTGACAGTGTGTGATACTAAATATAAACTTCGCCCCACTGGAGGAGGGGATCAGTATCATCAGTATTATCATCACATCAGTAATATCATTACAGTTTCTACGAGCAGCAGTTCCGCGAGCGCGTCCCTATGCAAGGTTAAACTTATAATTATTCTATCAAACATTTCATAGTTGTGCATATTAGTTTTATTTATAATAATCATTTTAAATTAGTAGTTGTTTATCTCTTTAAATTATTTATTTATTTCTAACAGTTCATATTAATTGTAGTTACCAATTCACATTCAAATTATTGTAAAAATATAGATTTTTGTAAAATCAGTGTTTAGTATTTCAAGTAATAACTCTCTGAAATCTCTAAACTAACTTCCGCCTAATAAATCCCTCTTCAAGACATCTGACTTGATGCCTGTGGAATCCGATAATCGATTCCACTACAATTATTACTTATACTTGTCTGTTTTTAAAACTTACACACACATAATACCTTTCAACAACACTCACGCTACACACAATACAACATACATATACAAACTACACTCAACCAATAACATTGAACAATAATTAATGTTATTTATTAAGGAGAAAGGTAAGTGTCCTTTTTTTTTTATTTTTGTTGCCTATGTGTGTATATAAACAGATCATTCGCTAAAAACATTGTTTTCTTACTCAGGGAATTTCAAAACCCCTATTTCCGGTGAAAGCTCTAAATCGAAAATTTGCCACTAACCCATTATTTTCTTTTTCTAGGAGACGAATTACAAGAAAAAATTATTTAATGCAAATCATGAACTTCAAAACATAGAGACGCAACACTCGAATCTGTCTAATCCAAATCAGATTTTTATTTTATTGTCCAAAAATGTAGTTTCCGCTTTTCTACAATTCATAAATTGAGAAAATCATATAGTTTATAATTAACTGATAACGTTCTTAAATTAATCATTTGCTGCTCCTCGAAAGCTTTGATTGCAATCATATTTAATATTG
>JAAEAF010014067.1:0-31437 GCA_011037195.1 Triatoma infestans
AAATAATCTATACAAAACCAAATGGAAAAGACCTTTGTATGTAAACATTATAAAAATATATCTTTTAACGTCTATATTTATCCATTGAAGAGGTTTCGCATAGTGGCGAATACTAATTTTAAACATTTTTCACTGTCACTTTTCAGAAAATGTAAGTTTGAGGACAATTCTTTTTTTTTTAAATTGAGTTTTCACCAGATATATATAGTTGGGATCTACTGAGTACGAAATAAAGAGTTCTAGCGAATGAATCTGTTCGAATCTGTTCGAATGTGAGTGTGTGTGTGTGCGTGTGTGTCTGCGTGTGTGTGTGTGTGTGTGTCTATGTTTGAACAAAATATCTTAAAAACAAAAAATCTCACAAAGTTGAAACTTTCTATTCCGTTTGTTTGTTTTTTTTGGTATCAGCGGCTGTATCGTGTTACTCTACTGGCTAGCGCACTCGGTTTTGGTGCGAGAATTCAGTTTTTCAATTCCGTAAGAGCAAAGTCGCACGTTGACCCAGAATTGTGAGAAAAAATTGGAAAGCTACAGTTAGTAGCGCAACTTGGTAGCCAACACACAACTAAACGGCGGTGAGGGAACCGCGGCTTGCTTAACACAGGCCTTACCCCCCTCTCACCATTAACAATCGTCGTCTGGTAAGCCTTGGCCCTTTAAGGGCTGTTGCGCCATAGGTCCTCTGAGTCCAAAAAAATGGTTTCTAGAAAATGGTGTATACATATGTGAACAGCACAGCTCAAAAACGAATAATCGCTGTACATTCAAATTTGATATTCTGTTTAGGTATAACCATGGAATCCGATAGTAAGTTGTCTGTCAAAATTCCTCAACCGCAAGTACCATTTCACCGAATGTTTTTTTTTCACGTTTTTCTCAAAAATGGCTCCATTGACCGCTGCTAGGTATATTGAAGAAGTCTTCTAGAGGCATTCATAACTGTTTGTTCCATTTATCGGGGGACAGTTTCATGCTAATACATGGTAACGCCTGACCACACACAACTAAAATTGTCACCCGCCTCTTGAAGGAAGTCGGTATATATTTGATCGATTAGCCTGCACGTTCTCCGGACATGAATTCTTTGGAATATCTAAGGACATGATCAAGAGGCATGTTAGAGCTCGTGATCAGCGTTCAACTACTCCGCAACCATCTGCATTGCCCTAGAAGAAGGGGATGCTGTTCAACAAGAGACCATTTAAAACCTGATTGCATCGATTCCTCGCCGTATCAGGGCGCTAAGTATTGCCCGATAAATTACAATTTTGTAAAAAAGATTTTTAAGCTTTTCGTCCTTTTTCATTATTATTTTTTGTTATTTTTCACTCCAATCCAAATCAAGAGTTAGTGTCAAAAATTAAAACACTACAAGATATTATTTATCTAGCTTTTTGCTATATTAATAAAAGATTTTTGCAATTTTGATGGAAGCCAGAAATATATGTAATAAATTGAAGAAAAATATTAGTAAAGGCAAAAATTTGTACGTTGGCTGGAAAAGGGTCAAAACGCAGCTTCACGAGTGGTTGGGAACTCGGCCACTCTCTTGTCTTTTAACCCCCTTGTAGAAATCATATATAAAAGGCACCAGTATCATTCGTCCAAGAACAGTGACTCTCTCATTTTAACTTCAATGCCAGTAAAGTGTTACGAAAACGATTGAATTTAAATCAATCAAGTACAAGTATATTAAGTGTAAGAGGTTTTGCGTATTTAGTATTTATTTATTTATTTATTATTTAATTTGTGAAGCCAAGCGGCCATACAAATGGTACAGTGCATCAATACATTACCATCTTTAGATACATACATTATATAATTACATTATACTCTTAAGCAGCATTACATACAATCTTTACTTTGATATTACAATTCACACGATACAATCAATTATATTATAAAAAATTTAAAACTTGAACAAAACACTCCATAATTAACAGGTGACGCAATGTACCAGAATAAAAACAAACATTATAAAAATATTATGAATATATATAGACAATATCAGTATAATATAAAACAAATTAAGCAAAAAGATTCTAAAAAATAATATTTTTATACAACAGTCACTCTCACTCATTCATCTATAACTAACGCTCTCAGCTTTAATACATTAACAATATAATAGAATAAATCATTCAGCTAGTGGTTACATTTAACAAATCTTGGAGATCTTGAGAGTGTCTACCAAGATAACGAGAGCGCAAGGAGGCATAAACAGGACAAACTAGGAGAATGTGGTACAGAGACTCAGGCTCACGCCGTGAACACACCGTACATACTCCAGCACAGTCAATGGAATAAGTGCAATGGTTATAATAAATTTTAATTGCATTTATATAGTTTAACCGCAGCTGATACATAACCCTAAGTTTGCTAAAGCAAACTCTAAACTTAATATAGTCTTCACCTCCTCCCAGGGAACTAATACATCTGTAAATTGGATTATATCTTGATGTGCACAAACCATCAATATCTGCCCCCAGACAATGATTATGGAATTTTTCCAACAAATTCGGCATTTCTCTACGCGTATTTAGTAGCTTATTCCATTTTTTGCAATTATCAAATAATTGCTAATTTTCAAAGTTATTAAATTAATATACAGTTAAATTATTTATTTAAAATAGTGGTGACTTCTTCATTATGTAATGACATATCAATGCCATAGCAATGTCAAAGTGGCTCCAGCCAGCCTCTATCTTCACAAAAGATAACAAAAAGAAAGGATAATTTTCAACTAGTGGCCCAGCCGGCCGCTGTCTTCAAGACAGGGGCCGCGCCGAACAAAAAGCCTTTTCAATACAAGGGTCAATACATCAGTATCAAAGACAAGCACCGATCATGATTGAACAGAAGCCATCTGGCCGATTCAAGGCTACCAGTCTTTGAAAATCACCGAAGGGCGGCCACCTGTCGCCAAAGCTGGCCACTGACCTAAATCACAATGGTCACCGAACTGGCCAAGGTCGCACACTACGAGAGATGTCTTAGTGTGAGTACTACTTACACACCTGACAGTGTGTGATACTAAATATAAACTTCGCCCCACTGGAGGAGGGGATCAGTATCATCAGTATTATCATCACATCAGTAATATCATTACAGTTTCTACGAGCAGCAGTTCCGCGAGCGCGTCCCTATGCAAGGTTAAACTTATAATTATTCTATCAAACATTTCATAGTTGTGCATATTAGTTTTATTTATAATAATCATTTTAAATTAGTAGTTGTTTATCTCTTTAAATTATTTATTTATTTCTAACAGTTCATATTAATTGTAGTTACCAATTCACATTCAAATTATTGTAAAAATATAGATTTTTGTAAAATCAGTGTTTAGTATTTCAAGTAATAACTCTCTGAAATCTCTAAACTAACTTCCGCCTAATAAATCCCTCTTCAAGACATCTGACTTGATGCCTGTGGAATCCGATAATCGATTCCACTACAATTATTACTTATACTTGTCTGTTTTTAAAACTTACACACACATAATACCTTTCAACAACACTCACGCTACACACAATACAACATACATATACAAACTACACTCAACCAATAACATTGAACAATAATTAATGTTATTTATTAAGGAGAAAGGTAAGTGTCCTTTTTTTTTTATTTTTGTTGCCTATGTGTGTATATAAACAGATCATTCGCTAAAAACATTGTTTTCTTACTCAGGGAATTTCAAAACCCCTATTTCCGGTGAAAGCTCTAAATCGAAAATTTGCCACTAACCCATTATTTTCTTTTTCTAGGAGACGAATTACAAGAAAAAATTATTTAATGCAAATCATGAACTTCAAAACATAGAGACGCAACACTCGAATCTGTCTAATCCAAATCAGATTTTTATTTTATTGTCCAAAAATATAGTTTCCGCTTTTCTACAATTCATAAATTGAGAAAATCATATAGTTTATAATTAACTGATAACGTTCTTAAATTAATCATTTGCTGCTCCTCGAAAGCTTTGATTGCAATCATATTTAATATTGATTATAAATTAATATAAATGATTTTAATTTATTATCTTAGTCAAATATAATGATTTAGTAATTCTATTTGAAAATTGAATAGCCAGATTGTAATCTGTAATAATGAAGTATTAATTCTAAAGTAATGAAATTAATCATTTACTTCAGTTTCAAAATCAATTATTTAACCCGATTAGATAAAATTGAAGTTTGTGAGAATTTTCACTAATGATCCCCATATGGGGTAATACGATTATATCGTCCTACTCACAATTATTTACTTACTTTATTATTACTATAAAATATTAAATAATTTTAATTATGCTATTTTATTATGGTTGATTAATAACTAGTTTATTATTTTCTTGTACCTTCGTTAGTTCAATATAAATTAATAATAATAAAAAATAAAATCTATTATAAAACAATCACGCGACTTTCCCTCACTCCAGTTGACAATTTTTCTTTAAAAATCCAACGTGTTTACCTGGGCTGGTCATAAAAAAAAAGTGATAGAGGTTATACTTGTTTATCTGAGTGGGTGCTTCAGTGGAGCACGCCTCTGTTAAAACCAACAAAGCTTGTGTATCAGAGACATTTTCCGTGATAGCCTGCTTCATTTTGTGGTCATCCATCGGTTCTGGGCGTTTGCCCATCATCAGGAAGCGTTTGTCAGACATTGTGATAACACAGACTTGCACAGAGCAAATTCAATTTACGCACAAAATGAAGCAGGCTATAACGGAAAATGTCTCTGATGCTTTCCAGCTCTGCGGAACCAACCACCACAACAAAGCTTGTGTAGTTTAGATCTAAACCTAACTGATTCCCAATTTGTTTTATATCTTAAAATCACTATAATTTATTATTCTACCTTCTCCTTCCTCCTGTGAATGATCCTTTCACCTATGGGTAATCAGAAAAGAATTATGTTTATTTAAAACATTATATTAGGAATAAAGGATTAAGCTAATAATGTACACCATATACTTTCAATAAATGATAAGGCTCCAGAAATTACTAAAAAACTAAAACAACTTTTTTTTTTTACCCACATTCTTTCTTCCAAAATATATTTCTGTCCTAATGATGGCAAACCTTCACACATACTGGCCGAACCACTTTATTTGGCAAAAAGCAGCGTTTCCCAAACTATCATACCGATGTTCAGAAAATATTAACAAAACAAAAAAGAAAAATCCACCCTTTCGGCCTAAATTTACGAAAAATACGCTACTCTCACGAGAAGCTTAGCGCTTAGTAGTAAGCGTGTGGGTTTCCGCTATACATAACAGATGGTTGGTAGTATCGCTGGTTTCACCGGAATACGACGTCCATATTTTTACTACTTATATTTGGAACTAGTAGAGCATGTGGAACTTATGAGCATGGAGAAATGTAATGGACATCCTAAGTTAACTTTACCGCATATTCGAGCTGTTGATAAAAAATACATATTCATGGAATCGTAAAAAAAAAAGTGTAGAAATTAAAAACAAATTGTGATTTCATTATTTTACACATTTTTTTAAAACAGAGTTTGTTATTAACAGAATATAGTGGGCCGAGGCACAAATATTGCAGAAAATGTAGGTCCGCTGTTGGAAAAAGTTTGGGAAACGCTGGCATATAGCGACTAAGAAATATTAGAAACACATACTATAATACATACATATTGTAACGCAGCCACTGGTGCCATCTAGGAGAGAAAGTAGGTACCTCAAGTTCTCCCAGTGACCGCTAGAATGCCTAGCGAGGCGCTCTAGCTCTTTCTAGAATATTCAAGAATCTTCCAGACCCTTCGCTATTAAAGGTGAACAACAGCTGAAGTTGAGGGAGTTTACACAGTGTCTTCTTACAAACAGAGTGCGCGTTTGTGAAAAGTGTATAAAAAGTGAAATCAAAGAACTTTGGTTGGTTTCAAACTTTGTATTAATTATTATTAAGTATTGTATTTGTAATTTATTGTGTGATACAATAAATTGGTGATTTTTTTTTTTAAGTTTAGAGTGTTTTATCTAAACGAACCCACTTAGGAACTAGTTGTAGTAGCTAGTTCAGGAGGAAGAACGTTACAATATCCAAATAATAAGAAATGTTGTTATTATATTGAATCTGATATACATCAGACAATTAGATAAATAAAATTAAATAAATTTGCTTTTTTATTATGCTAAAATACTTGTTGTTGCAATATTACATTCCTTTGTATATTTCAGATAAAGTTCCAATACTTATTACATAATAATAATAATAGCACTGTATAGTAATAATATTATAACCTCACTATATAACCTCATACTATAATCTCTTTGTTTTAGTTTCCATAGAAGTTTTGCAAAGTCATATATTTAGATATATATATGTCTACTATAACAATATATCGCTCTCCCTATCTTTATTCCTTATAATAATATTTTCTCTCTAATATGTAACAACATTAATATGTATATGTTTTATTTCATACATAAACCTAGTAGGCCACGTCATCCAATAGCCAACCACTCTTCTATTTCATTTTAAATCTTGTTATTGAACTTTTTAATAAAACAGAATGTAATTATTATTGTGTTTCTTTTGTTTGTTTTACGTAATTTGTAATTTTTACCTGACATTTCTGGAACGATTTCTTCACGCAAACAGCTTCTTTGAAAGGAACCATCTTTGAATTTCCACGCAAACACTTACACCTATCACTTTTGGTGGGATATTTCAGAGCTTCTATACACGCATTGTAGTCGTAGCGTAAATAAACGGAAAATTCTTAATCCACTTACACAACATCAGTCTACAAATTGAATATTCCTTAAATTTTGAGAACATCAAAGTTCTTGTCAGAAAAATAAAATAAACAATTATTAATAAGGGGAATTTTTAGAAGCGTTGTTGGAAATTGAGAAAGGAGAAAACTGCATAAATAGAAATGATGGACTTCGTCTGAAAAGAACTGCCTCTACACTGAGTAACAGCAATCGAAAAACAAAAAGGCTGGTAATGAGAAACTTAGACCACCTCATCAAATAGCCAATCACAAGCATGGGAAGGAAAATTAAGTCCTATCCATTACATGACAAGTTGGAGAAGAAAGTTTTAAACCCCACCTTGTCTATTTTTATTGCTTTGTTTTAAAAATCATCCACTCTGATTGTTGCCAGTGTTAGTCTAGTAGCCAACAATTACCCACAAGAAGACTATTTCATTGTGGGAAAAAATATCGTTGTCGCTAAAAACTGCTTATACATTCCACAAACTTTAATCGGCGGGCTTTAATATTTTCATACTCATTTATCAAGAAAAGTATAATTATAAAATTCTCATCTACCATCGTTAATATTATACTGTAAGTCCATTAAATGCAATGTTAAATTTCGAAGAAGTGCAAATTTACCGAATAGGTCATTTAAGTTCTTCGCCCTAAGTTTTCAGGAAATTGGCTCTAAAGATTTTCTTTAAATTTGGTGTATACAAACTTTCACATTTTAATTGTAACCATTTTCGGGAAACATTGATTTCAGTATGGCATAAAGGAGATATGTAGTTTTAGGCTCAACTCTGAATACTGTCATTTCATGACAGTTGGGGATTGAAACTGATATAAATAAATAATTTTTTTTTTTATATATATAAATGATTAGAAAACCAAATGTTTGCTGATAATAAAGCAAGGAGAATTGCATTTAAGGCTAAAATAGAAGAAGATTGAATAACAACATATTGTTAAATTAATCTGCAACCGCCTTGTCTTGTTGGATTAAGAGGCTGACCATTACATAATGGTAAACTAAATATATTAGCTGGCCAGCTGTTAATGGATTGTAGAACATTCCTTCAGTTTACTGGGCTAAATAATCCCTTTCATCGTTGGGTATATATAATTTAACTGTTGTTAGAAAGCTAAAGAGCAGGGCGGCTGACCCTCTCCAGTGAGTAACACTAATGTACATTATATTGTTATGTAAGAGCTACTGAATATATTAAAATATTCAGACAATACTGGAGATAACAATTATTGGAATTGCTGTACAAAAATCATAAAGTAATCGATAATAATATGACAGCTTTCACGGCACCACCCACTTATCTTGGAAAATAGGCCAGATAGAAAATAAATTCCAAATCATACCCTATTTAACTTTTTTCCAAGATTCAAAATATGTGTTGAATTTTTTTTAAGCTATAGAGATATATATATGTCTAGTATGATAATATATGGCTCTCCCTATCTTTATTCCTTTTAATAATATTTTCTTTCTAATATGAGATTAGGGAAACCAACTTTCTTTTTTTCAATTGGCCCACTTATATATTTTAACGATTTCTAAACGTTTATTTTTCCGTTTTTTTTTTTTGTTTTTTTTTTTTTTAAAGAAAAATTAAAAGAAAACCTTTTGTGGAATATTCGCTGAAATATTCAATTTTAAAATTGGAGAAATTTTTTTTTACTTTTCTTGACTTATTCTTTGTTTTTCATTTTTGTTTAAAAAGATAATTTATGGAGTGATAAGTTTACAAATAATGGATTATAGAATAGGAAGAATTTCCGAATATAGGCAGATGAAAATCCAGACATTATATGTCGGATATGGAGTCTGACAATTATATCGATAAATGTGTGGTACGGCCTAATATTGGTCCGTATTTTTACAACAAAATAACATTGAACGTAGACAGATATCTTCATTTCTTAATTGAAGTTCTCCCAGAACTATTTGAGAATGTCCCGCAAACACGCCGGCAAGATTATTTTCAGCAAAGTGGATGTCCAGTTCATTTTAGTACGAGGATAGTAAGGCGTTATCTAGATCGCACTTACCGGAGGGCACGGTTCTATTCAGTGGCCCGCATGTTTCCCCCTCCCAGACCTGACGCATCTAGATTACTTCCTCTTGTGATGCCTAAAAAAAAGGAAGTTTATTAAACCTAATCACCACTGTAAAAGAATTAAAAGAAAGAATTTCTGAAACCTGCGAAGAAATCCGTTCTGATTCTATAATGCATGCAGTCATTGTAAAGATGACTTAAAAAAGGAGTGTCTGTACTTATTACGGAGATATTTGACTATAATCTCTAAAATAGTGTGGCATAATAACAACCATAAGGTAGAGAATTTCTGGCAGGAAATCAACCATAAGGCAATACGCGAAAACAAGATCAAAATAAATCCCAGATACAACGGATTTAAGGTTATACCAAACGGAACAGTTATAGAGAGAGCGAGTTACTTGACTTGAATTAAAATACATTCTCAGTATATGTACCTTTTTTTATATTCATATAAATTAAGTACCAATTTGATCTTTTAGGCTTCCGCGGCCATTTTCATGAAAAACACTTGAGTTTGCAGGTTGAGGCCGCGTCAGGGTTTTGCTAAAAACCGACGTTTCGCCCATGTTGCAATGAGCCTCTTCAGGATCGTTACACCTTGAAAGCCAGTAACGCACTGAACCTAAGTAGAGAAGAGGCGTAGCTCCTTGCTACGCCATATTGGCTGCCTCTTGATCACCATGATTACTATAGGTCGTGTGTGGGGCTTAATTATCTCTTCCTCTCCCACGGTAGGCTGGCGGGTGACAAGGTCTAAGTCTCCCATCTGCTCTGCCCTCCTGCCAAAATGTTTACCTTGTCCTGGTCCGGAAAACTATTAGATGCTTTTTTCCTGCTTTTTCACCCCTTTCCCTGAGCAGGGGGAGCCATGTTCTGCATAGCCGGAGCCCATCGTCTCTATTTAGACCATTTCTCTTTTTCTCAATTTCCACTGCCTCTCTTACGGACACGTTCTTAATAATTGTCTACCTGGGGAAGGACTCTGGTGTCCTAAAAATTTATGGCATGCCCAGTTGTAGGCGAATGTTCTGCGAGGGCAGACTTTTCCGTTTCGTTATGCCTTACACAGTGGAATATGTGATCATGATTTTAGCAAACCACCGACGCGGGTCTCTACTCCGAAACTCAAGTGTTTTTCAAGAACCAATTTTTTGCAATTGCAAAAAATCTAATATTTAACTTGATATAAAGTATTTTTTACGATTCTCGTCCAGTTCGTGCCGTCAAACTCGGAACTCAAATGTGTGAAAGTCCTACTTCTCTTACTTGTCAATATAACTATTTTCGATTCAACAGGCCATAGTACTTTCTCAGCAAACTTACGATACCGGAAATAGATTGCAAGATTGCAAAATTTCTTTGGGCAAAGAGGTTATATAAATGATACATCGTAAAAGAAATCATAATCTCGGCTGTTGCTTCACGCTAACTAAAATTTAATATATTTTTATCATTTAAAAAATGAAAAACATCTTCATCTGGAAAAATGTAAATGAATAAACCAAGTAAAATAAAAAAAAATCTTATATGACAAATAATATAAAATAATAATTAAAAAAAGAAACAAGAAGAAGCATCATCTTTATAAAGAAGCAAGAAAAGAAATATAATAAATAGGACAGAGAAATATATATATAAGTATTTATATCTATATAGAATGAAGTAAAAAAAATATTTTATTTAATACGAATGATAATAAAGTGTAACAAAAAATACAAGAATATTATAAAAGAGGTCTTTAAGAAAATTAGGAAGAAGACGTAATACTTAGAAGGAGCTTATCATTTTGCTTGTCTACTACTACTAAGTACTTATCACTTCAATAAACTTAAAGTGAGCAATCTAAGTGAAAGGAGTGAGAGGGAAAGAAAACACTTTAGGCTCGGTAATTTTTTTTTTATTTAAGATAGAGTATTTTATAAGGAAATTATTTTTTCACAGATGGAAAGTTTAATACTATAAAAATGTTGATAACTTATCAGAAATGTTTCCTTCACTTTTTATTTTTATATATTTTTTCTTTCTGATTTTTCCATTAGTTAAAAGATAAATATAGAATATTCCAAGAAAGTGTTTTTTTAATCTAAAAGAAAATTAAAAAACAATTTTGAAAAGTTATTGAGGTGTCTCCTTCTACTTCATCTTACTACGTAATCGGAACTTATTGCGATCGTGTCAACAAAAAAAAAACTGGTGTGAAACACTCACACAACTTTATCTTACTTCTGTTTTCAAAATTATAATTGACAAATGTTATAGTTTGTGTACCAAACTTAATGAAATTCGTCGAAAACTGAAAAAGCTGTTCAGTAATTGCGCACTTCAGGTTTACTAATTTTCTTAAAACTCGGAATTTTGGCCAACTATTTGTTTCTAATTAATTTTGTTTGGATGATAGAATTGTATTATCAACTATGATGGCAATTTAGAGGAAGCTGTAACCCCCACCCCTCCTTAAGTGCCCTTAAATGAATTTTCCCAGAGAAATGTTTTAAATAAAAAATGTAGATCATTGCATGTTTGGTTTATACACGATGTTTTATTACGCGTAAAGAAAAACACAAAATTGAGGGATCGAGGACTTCCTATTTTCTTTTGTAGGTTAAGGTAGAATAAGGCCTTTAGAAGTAAAAAAGTAAATGTAAGTTAATATGTAGATGTAGATTAAGTTAGGATAGGCCGTATGTTAAGTTAGGATAAGAAATAGGCTAAGTTAATTTAGGATGTATATTAGATTAAGTTAGAAATAGGATAGTTTAAGAATAGGATATAATAGGATTAGTCGTAAAAGGAAAAGGGAAGTTGGAATCGTACCTCAGAAGAGGAAGGAAGGACGGACGGAGACGGAGAAGAAGAGGGGAGCATAGAGAAAGGGAAACAGGCTACCGTATAACAGTGGAGAAGGTTACGCGAAGCAACGTGCATTAAGTAAGTTTTTCGGGCCCGAAATGAAATAATTTACAGTAAGTGGCAACGTCAGGGTGACGGATTTTTTCCACCGTTCGACGCTGTAGAACATTCTTCTTGCCCTTAAGGGGATTTTTGTCGAACGAGGAACTGCCCAGCTGGAGAAGGAACAATCCTCCAACAGGTGGCAACATCAGATAAAAGAAAAGGCAGCCAAAACCTCAGGTTCTGCCCTTCAACTGTATACCCGGAGGAATTTAAGAAAATATCGGCGAAAGCATCCAGTTTTCAACAAACAGTGAATCAGAAAGAGGACAAGTTAGTTTTCTTTTTCGTTCTTTTTCCCTTTTTCCTGAAATAAGTGACACTTGGTTTTCATTTTAATAGTTATTTCTTTCATTTTATTGCTCTTTCTCTTTTCTTTTGTATATATTTATAGTTATAAGTGTTTAATTTCTTTTTGTTGGTTACAGAAGAAGATAGTTTTTTTTTACTTTTTTTTCCCTCTGTACACATAACTGTAAGTAATTTTTAGTTTTTTTCTTTCTTTTATGTTCTTTGTAAAGCGTATGTGTAAATTTTCTTTTTGTTTATTTGAAAATACAGAGGAGAAAACTGTTTTGTAAAACCAATCAAAGCCTGTTTGTTTGTCCTCTATCCCTCAAAAGTAATGAGTAAGTTTTAGGTAGTCAACCAGCACGACAGCAGTGGCCGTGCGTATAAAGTGAGTAGGCTGATAACTAGTAGGACGCCAGTTCAATCCCAGCGAGACCCATTCTTTTTTTTTCTTTCTACTTTTTTTTTTCTTTTTGTTTCGCTCATCTATTTTTTTCTTCTTTTCTTTCTCTTTATTTATTTGTTTATTTTTTTTTTATATTATTAATTTGTATCAATTATTATTATTAATTTTAATACCATTATTAATAGTAGCCCTGATTACTTATTCGTAACCCCATCCTTATAATTCCTGTTTTTTTCTTCCTTTTTTTTATTTTGAATACTATTATTTTCCCGAACTATTATTATTGATATTATCCTTCTATTTCTGTTTATCACTGCCATAATTTTCCCGTCCTTCTTTTTCCTTCCCCTCTCCCTCCAACTCCCTATAGCAAAGAACCCCCCCGTCTTCACTGAGCTAACCGGAACAGCACCAGCCTATATTCAGAGGGATGTAACAGTTTCAAGAAATCGTCGGAGCCATTTTTGAGAAAATCGCGAAAAAGTGAAGAAATCATTTAATAAAGTGTTAAAATAGACGCACTTCCGGTTATCCGATTTTTTCAAACTCGGAATTTCAACAACATATGGAATTCTAATTAACATTATCAAGAAGGCATAATTGTTTAATAAACTGAAATAGCACTTTATATGAAAACCTAACCCCACCCCTCCCCCAATGCCCTTAAATAAATTTTTCCGGAGAAATGTTTTCAATAAAAGTTGTAGCTTTTTGTTGTTGTATATGTAGTTGATATCTTGTTAAAGAAAATCGTCGGAGCCATTTTTGAGAAATTGCAAAACGTAAAAAAACAGTAACTATAATGTGGAACTTCCGGTTTAGGAAATTTGACAGATAACGTACTGTCAGGTCCCATGGTGATACCTAAACGGAATGTCACGTTTCAACTTTCTACGTTTTTTTCGTTTTTGAGCTATGCTGTTCACATACACACACACACACATACACACACACACACACATACACACACCATTTGCACTCAGAAACCACTTTTTTTGGACTCAGGGGACCTCAAAACGGATATTTCCGGTGAAAACTCGATATCGAAAATTTGACATGATTACAATACTTCCTCTTACTAGGAATAAGATAAAGTAAAAATGATTTCTACCTTTTTGCATTAAGTTTCAATAAACATACGTAGCTCTATCACTTTCATTTGAAACATTTTAATGGGAAATGCAATTTTTTTTTTTAGTTGTTTCGTGGTGGTGAGGGTGGGGGGTTATACAGTACCATTTCAAGATATTTTTATAGATCTTCCGCCCATAGAGTACACCGCTAGAATTCCAAGTTTGAAGAGCGTGAATTTCGTAATGTTTTGTTTCGTAAATGTGACGCCAGAGAGATTTGTCATAATTTGGTATAATTAGATCGTACATATTAAATGAACGTTTATAATTTTTATTTCCGAGAAAATTAATTTCTGGTATGTTCTGGTGTGGAAGTGATGTGTGACGTTAGACATAATTTCGTCTAAGAAATGGTATAATACATGGCAGTGTTTTCCAAACTGTAGGGGGCGCTCCCATAGACAGCGTGGAGTTATTGCCAGGGTGGGAGGCGCCCAAAGGATACCCCTAGTATCATTTGACCATAGACAGGCAAATAAAAATTTAATTAATTAATATGGTAAAAAAAATTAAACATTTACTCAAAAACTAATGTAGTGATTGCAAATATTACATTGCTAGAAAGAAATTATTTACAAGAGAAAGTTTAGCGAGGAAAACATGCTTCGCTCTTTATATTATAAGCTGATAGCGCACTTTGTTAACTAGTGTTCTTGTGATCATTTTGTTTGATATTCGCTTTTGATGAATTTGTGATACTGCAGACGAAATTAGTGTTTTTATGCATAAATTTTATTATTCTGTTACATACAATTATTACTAATATTGAGGTAAACTAACATTTTACCTCGATTAAAAAAAAAACTTATTCATTAAAATACAGCCCCCCCTCAACCATCACATTAAAATAATTAAATTCATGTTTTATTAAATATATTTTGTAAAATTTGTTAATATTTCATATTACGTGGGTAAATTAGTTTAAAACTTAGGTATTTAAACAACTAATTACATTTAAAAAGTGTATGTTTATAAAATTATAATTACAAAATATTGACGGGGGTTATAAAATTTGTATACGGAAAGGGGAGAGTATACATAAAAAGCTTGGAAACCACTGATCTATGGAGTGGGGCAGAAGAGAAAATTCGGGAAAGAACAATATGGCAGTTTTAATCAATAAAGAATGGAATAATGAGCAGAATTTAATTCAACAATACATTCAGCAATGCTGTTAATGTAAATTTCCATATTATACGACGTTTAAAGAATATGTTTGGATGGCTCTAAATTTTGGGATGCGGGAGAAATCGCGTTTGTTCTGTATTGTTGCACTTCTGTTTGGTTGTTTTTTGACCGAAACTTTCGTCTAACATGTTTTATATATGTAAGATTACTGTTATTTTTTTTCTTTCTTTTCGAGATAGTCTTTTCGCGAGAAAGTTTGTTTTTTCTTAAACAGGAGATCTCAAGACAATATTTCCGATGAAATACAAGGTGACACCATCATCTGCCCAATGTTTTAGGGGCATCGTCCATACTTTGTGCGGGTTGCCTCCCAAGCACCATGTTCAGAAACCGAGAAGCCACCACAAATATTGAGTTCGCCAGTATATACACCGATGCTGTAAGAGATCCTTTTAAAATTAGTCATTTTAGTTTTTTAAAAAATTGTTTATCTGCATGGAGGTTAAGCAATAACTTTAATATATATAGGAATATCTGAGTGTTGGAGGCGAAATGAAGGAGGATTTGGAAGTGGAGGATAAAATAGAATAGGCAGACTGATTTTTCAGGTACCTGAGATCTATAGCAGAAATGAGAGAGAGCTCAGAGAAAGAAGTGCAATGAACAGTGAAGCGGGTAAGGAAGACCGTTCAGAAGTTGCATCTGGTCTTAAGAACCGATGTAACATTATCTAAATAAGTATTTTTAAAGTCTATTACACAGAGTAGCCTATTATGTACATAAGAAAACTATCTGCAATAGAAATAGAGACTAACTTTTCTGAAAGTATATAGAATGTGTTGGATAAGGAATGGAAGCGTAAGAATGATGAACGTAAACAAGGGTAAGGGGAAACAAGAAGCGGGAAGATAGTAAAGAGAGAACATACATGATTTGGTAGGGAGAATGAAGGAAAAGGAGTAGCCTAACCAAATTAGTAGAAGGTGGACTTCATATATAAGAAGCGGGAGGTTTAATGTCAGGGCGACATTACAGAGGAGATGACGGCACAAGGTCTGCGACAGAGTGATTGGTGTGACAGGCAATATTGGAACAGTGCCCTTGACACGGACGTTAACCTCGTGAAGAAGGGAGAAGGACCGTATGAAGAAGAGAAGCAAAGAACATTATTCATAAATAATTATTTTTACAGAAAATTCTCAAGTAAAATATTGAAAAAACTCAAGTACAAAACGCCTAGTTTACATTACTATGTCACTGTAATAAGAGAAAGTTTTATGATCGTGTCAATTTTTCTAAATTTAATTAGCACCGGAAACATGAACACTTTTTGTAACCCTCAGCATGAACAAAATGTTTTTAGGGAATAGTCAATATGTAGCAATGTCTGTGTCTGTAGGGATGGTATTTTTTGTCAGGTATTCACGATTTTCTTGAAACAATGTCCTTTAAATTTCTAACTGTAGCCTATCATTTTTGGATGAAAAATTTTACCAGCGAAAATTGACTTTGTGCCGGGCTCTGGAGGAGCTGCTTCCTTGAGCTTTTCTCTAAATGGTCAATGAACTTTTTCCTAGTCAAATTTTACAAATCGAACACATGGCATTGCATTCGTGGAACACTTCTCTCCCCCTCCCCCCCCAATTTAAAAAGTAAATAAATATATAAAATTTGCAGATGAAAATACAACCATACTTTCCCACTAAAAATCCCTTAAATCAGTTTTTAAAAATGCAATTAGTAAATTCGGTGAATAATTTAGAACTGAGTAAACACTTCTTCTACTGGCAAGTGAAGTGGGTGACCTCCTGGCCAACAGCATTCCAAACATGTGGCAGCAGGATTCCCAGTTATGATGAAGATGTAAAGTCATAGTTTGGCAGTTGACCGGTCCTAACCAAAAGGCCTTAGTTTACTAGCGGAATTTCTCTTGTTAAGTTATTAGGGCCGTCGATGATTGGAATTTACGTATATATATATATAGCAGCGCCAAGTTTGTGACGTAATTAGGTTATTGTTTGATCGTATGTAAATCTGGTTCTATTGTATCCGTTTAGTGTGCTTTTGCTTTAGTTTGTTAGCCTATCTATCCTGTATTTAACATATTTACATTATTATACATTATCCGACATAGTTTCTAAATTTGATTTCCTAACTTTGTTATTTTTAATCAAATAAATAAATCAAACAATATATATATATATATATATTTACTATGGAAGCCTCAACATATAAAGTCTGGATTTTGAGGCAGTCTCCTATGTATTTTTTATGTCTGTACCCTGGATGTCGTAAAATTTGATGGCGCTTGCAACATAAGCCATTTTACTCTGTATTTTCTCTTATCATTCTTTCATGTTGTTTATATAATAGTACCTCCTCGCTCATCATTTTATTTAATAGATATATAATTCGTTCGTCTAGTTCATCCTAATTCCTTCAGTATCTTCTGTACTTATAGTTTATCTTCTTTATTTTATTTATTTATTTATTTATTATAAACTCAAGTTTCTCTGGTGTGATACAGGCACGTACATTCTCTTACTGCAGTTTACAGAATGAATTATAATAGACAAATTTTCTTCATACTTATAATTTTTACTAAATAATTAATAATTGTCTTCAATTTTTTTTCAGAGATAACTTCAGTAAAATCTCATTTCCGGAATTTTGGCAACATAATTATATAAAATTCTAATCTAATTAATAATACTAAAGAATTGTATGATAAAACTAAATTCACACTTAAGAAGAAGACATAACTTCCACCTCCCCCCCCTAAAAACACCCTTAAATGGATTTTCCCGAAGAAATTTTTAAAATAAATGTTGTAGCTCAATAATATGTATTGTTAAAATGTTAATATTTTAAAAAAGTTAGCTGCTTATCTTGAGTTTTGTAAAAATAATTATGAAAATATTAATTATTTGGTTAATTGTTCAGAAATCATAAATTAGTTTTGATCAATTATATGTGTCACTTAGGAATGCAGAGCGTAGAGTTAAATGATTATAATGAAAGCGAGAAGCTCAACCAATGTAGCTGTTAACAACTGTAGATAAATAAATATAATGTATAGTTGTTATACTAAGTGTATAGAAAATCGTTGGAGCCGCATTCGAAAAAATCGCACAAAGCTGACAAATCCATTCGGTAAAGTGATACATTTCCGTTGAGGAATTTTGACAGATAACTTCCTGTCGGATACCACGCTAGCATTTAAAGTAAATATCAAGTCTCATCTCACAACGCTTTTCCGTTGTTTTTTTTTTATGCTGACCATACACACACACACACACACACACACACACACACGCATAAATCATTTTAATAAAGAATACATTTCAATTCATCTACCCCCCCACCAAAAACATACATCTATTTCCCCACCACTCATACGCCTTCATCCCCGCTACTACAGCTAACACCCCCTAAATACTTCAATAAGGAAGGGGGCAAGAAGAAATCTAACTGGCTCAACAAGAAACTAGGAGGGACTACGAATTGTAGGTGGGTCAAGAAAATTCGTATAAAAGACAACGCTACATCATATTAATCATGAGCAAATCAGTAGTAATCATTAGTGATACACATACGAGCTACCACTCTGTCTGTCTCTCTCTTTCGCTCTATCAACTAGTCATTCGGCAGTTTAAGTAATATTATTAATTATATCATTGTGAAATTTACCAGTGTCTTCATCAATAACCATCCCTTCACAGTACCAAACTTGAGCTGCATAACTAATTATTGCCTGCATTAGTGAATTAAAAACCTAATATCTATTAAATAGAGGGGCCGTATTTTTCGAAATTACTTTCTTATAAAATGGAGGATAATACAAGTTTAGCTAAACTTAATTTTTTCTTTCTTTCAAATGTTTGTGAAACGATAGCCGAAGAGTCAGAATAATGCCTAAATATTTATACTGATTGACTGTCTCTATTTTATTGCCATTTTTTGTCCACTTTAAAGTTTCTGGCTAACTTTCCTCCTCTTTTAAATATTAATATTTTTGATATTTTTAAGTTAGCAAGTTTAAGTTTTAAGTTAGGCTGGTTGCTTAATGTTGAAAACTTATGCGGGTTTGTAGTTAAAACAAAAACATAACGATGAACGTTAAATTACAGCCTTTTTTATTGTATTATGTTTTTTATTTCATATATTTCCTCGACGTTTCAGCATTTCAGCTTGCTATTCTCAAGAGATTTTATTTTTATAATACAATATTAGTAAGTTGAATCTGCAATATAAAGTTTCAACAAAACTATTATAAAAATAGCTAATTTTATTAGCATAACAATTAAAGAATATGAATAATATACTAGAGCTCATATAATAAAAGTCCACAGTATTATAGGATATCACCCTTACATTGAATTTAATGACTTTTTCTAAATCTGGCATAATTAGAACACTTGGAAAATGCTGCCCACCACAGCATGTAAAATACTTTAAAATTGTGCTAATGCAGTCAATAGTTGATCATTGAAGAGCCCTCCTTTTAACTAAAAAAGATAGTTTTTTTTCCCGCCAATATACAAGCAAATGTCGTAGAAGCTAATTGTAGATGTTTCAAATGACAGTATATTGGTGCTAAAAAAAAACTTGTGTGAAACACTCACACTACTTTCTCTTACTCCACTTTTCAAAATTGTAATTGACAAATTTTAGAGTTTGTGTACCAAATTTTAAAGTTTGTGATAAAATTCGTTGGACTTCATTGAAAACTGAAAAAAATGTTTAGTAAAAACGTACTTCCGGTTTACTAATTTTCTTGAAACTCCGAATTTTGGCCAACTATTTATTTCTAATTAATTTTGTTTGGATGGTAGAATTGAATAATCAACTACGATAGCACTTTAGAGGAAAACCTAACCCCACCCCTCCCACAAAGGTGGTTTTAAATAAAAGTTGTAGCTCTTTGGTATGTGTAGTTGATATAATAAGTTCGAAGAAAATCTTCGGAGCCATTTTTGAGAAAATTGCAAGAAAGTAAAAACATACCAGTAAACTGAAATATACATTTCAGTAAAAACCCACTTCCGGTCATCCGATTTTTTCAAACTCGGAATTTCAACTACACATTTAATTTTTATTAATATCATTTAGAGGACAGAACTGTATAATAAACTGAAATAGCACTTTAGAAGACAACCAAACCGCCCCCCTCCGCCAAAAGTGCTCTTAAAGGAATTTTCCCGGAGAAATGTTTCAAATAAAAGTTGTAGCTTCTTGTATGTGTAGTTGATATATCAAGTTTCAAGAAATAGTTTGAGCCATTTTTGACAAAATCGCAAAAAAGAAAAAAAAAAACTAGTAAAGTGATACTTCCGGAAAAAATGTTCAGTAAAAACGCACTTCCGGTTTACTAATTTCCGGTTCCTTCCGGTTGAGGAATTTTGACAGATAACGTACTGTCAGATCCCATGGTGATACCTAAACGGAATATCAAGTTTCAACTTTCTAAGGGTTTTTTTGTTTTTGAATTATACTGTTCACATACATACACACGCAGAGACCATTTGCTAAAAACCACTTTTTTGGACTATGGAGACCTCAAAATAGATATTTCCGGTGAAAACTTGATATCGAAAATTTGACACGATTACAATACTTCCTCTTACTAGGAGTAAGAACAAAGTAATAAATGAAATATTAAAAGTCCAAGTGACGACAAAGTAGGTGACCCTAAAACACGACAAATCCAGACCTCTAACAGAGTGGGGATAGTAATAAAAGCTGTAAAGTATCCCGTATGTATTGTGACATCGTTGTGTTGAACTGTGTTGAACTTCTTACAAACTGAAGTGACTTCTTTTTTTGGTTTCATTTTGACAATAAATTAATTCTCAATTTGACAATAAAGTCCATTAAAGGCAATATTTTAATTTAATTTATGTTCAATTTTCATTATCATCTTTAGCTATAATTTCAAGAAGATTTTTAGGAATAACTCAGCAGTTTACCTGATTTCCTGAGCAAAATTTGAGCTGTAAAGAGAATTTGTCACTTTATACATAAACATTGTATTTAACAGCCGTGAGAGAAACTCGTATTAGTGTTGCAGCTCTGAGAAAAGTGATTATTAATGGTGTTCCCACGGGAGCTATAATGAGTATACTGCACACTTGTCCCCACCACTTTTATATTAATAGAAATATATATAATATAAGTAAAAATTTAGTATAGTAAAGAATCCCCATTTTAATGTTTGAAGAAAATGTGTGTTCGAAGTTCGAATTATTGTAGAAAGAAAGTCGATTGTTTCACGCTGATTTACGAGTATATAGATTAAACTGACATCCCTAAGTAATGAAAAGCTAGTAATGCCTTGATCTGGACCTAACTGGTACCAGTGGTGGTTTTACGGTCCATTGAGTTAAAGTGGCACCGAGGCGATAACTTTCTCTCGATCAAGCGTTCCTGACACACACCCAATTAAAAAAACCCAAGTGGGAAGGAAATTGGTGTTTCCTTCAGGGAAATTGTATATTTGAATAAAATTTATTATCAGATTTTTTTTTTTTTAAATATTTAAAATTTAAAACTCCCTCATAAAACTAAAGTATAAAAAGTTTTTCTTAAAAATGATAATAAATACAATATTATCGGTGCTTTAAAATTTCGTGTTATATAACCGTTTCTATTGAAGCTAACAAAGAATTCATGTACAATATCTAGATAATATAAATAACTATAATTTATGGCCAATTATTACTATATTTCATGATATTTTGCTATAAAATAATAAGAAAGGAAAATATTTTATTAAGGGTGGGGGTACTCGTTTAACCATTAAAGATTCAAATAGTTCAATTGAATTAGATAGTTGGGTGATTAATCTTTTTCTTCTCTTTATTTTTAAAAAAAAAGACAATAACAATAAAATATTGCAATAATAATAATAAAATATTGCAATAATAATAATAAAATATTTGCGACAATTGATAAACACCCTACTGGTGTTAATACTTTAATTATATAAAAAAACGACCAGTTTTTCTCTAGACCTACTACAAATTTGGCCTAACACAAATATAGAGGTGATAGAGCGGCAAGAAAAACTGTCCAGACAGATAGTACAATGATTATATTGCAGTCCAGTAATAACGCCAACAACACTGAACCAACACCATATTACACTTGAAATTGAATGCCACACATTCGGCAAGTCTATCTAAATCGATTTCTTTTTTCAGAAAACTGTTTCAAATTAAAGTGAATAGATTTATTATCTGTGCAATTATTCCCATCATCTCTGATGGGATATTTTACAGAAATAATAATAATGCGATAGGCGTGAATATTTAGATATATAAGAGATTACATATCTTGTAACTTCCCTGATCATCGGTTTGATTTGCAAAATGTCAAAAGGAAAAAGCAATTACTCGTGTATATAACTAAGACCGACACACAAGTTTATACAAATATTTCGACTAGTAAATTAAGTTTTAATTTCCAACTATCCAAATGGGCAAAAGAGAAGGAAAATTTCACTGTTACGGATCCGTTTGTTGTTGAACATCAAAATAATTATAAATTCATAGAGCGGTACCATGCCGAGACCAGTAGAGAAACTTATTACAGCTTCATATGGCCATTTATTAATGTATTTACAGCTAAATGGGCTAATGAGGTTATCGATTTTTATTTGCAATTTGTTTCTACTGAATATTATCCCAAAAAAAAACATTTATACTTGTACGGTCTATCTAATACAGGTAAGACAAGTATAATTAATTATTTATGCAGAGATGTTAGTCATCTCATTACATATGCTGGTTATGGCGAGTACTTCTTGGAAACCTTGCAGAAAAATACAAAATTAATTTTATTCGATGAATTTGACATAACAAACTATCCGTACGGTAAATTAAAACAATTGCTAGCTGGTGAATATTTTGCACTTCGCAAAAAGTACTGTTTAGATGAGATAATTAAATACACAGAAATGATTATTATTATTTCTAACAATCCACCAATTTCTGATGATGCTTTTTTGAACAGAATACACGTCATAGTCGCAGATGTACCGTCGACGAATTTCGACTTGGAAGCGACGTGCATTCCGGAAAAAGCGGCTCACGGGATTGCATAGACAGTATCGGAGACTGCCCGTACGAAATAGTCGTTTGTCAATTAGTAGAAGATATAAAAAATATAATAAATATATTTAGGCTAGGTAAAACTTCTCAATTTTATAATTATATTAAGTGAAAGTTGTGTGAATGTTTTAGATCAGATATTGTTTTCTAATATATCGATTTATTCAAATAAAATTAGAAAAATATTAATAAGTCCTTCCCCCCCTCCAAAAAAAAAAAAAGTTTCGTTTAATTCTAAACAATTTGCTAAGTTTCTCTTAATAAATTAAATTTTCAAAGTAAAGTTATTTAATAATAAAACTGATTACCATAATGAATACCTTGATTTGGAGAGGGGCGGGGGAAATAAACCTTGAAAGAAAACTCCCACTTTTTGATCAGTTCGATAAACTTTGAGTTATAAAAAAAAAAAAAAAAAAATTAATTAATTACCTTCAAGTACCTACCATCTAAGTCGTTAATAGTTCAAATCGTCCAGCAAAAAAAAAATTGAGAAATAAAAATTCCATATTCTTTTTAAACAATATCCAACGTAAAGAAAAACATTAAATGACGTAATTTTAGGTCAAGACATTATTATATAAAAATCGTTTAGCATTAACAACATAAATAAAGCTGGTTTGACAGCACTCATCTGACTTTCTCCCACAGCTGTTCAATACAGTTACATATACGAGGGTGGTTTGAAAAGTTCTCGGAATCTACTAGAAAGAAGTGTCCTACCTCGGTGGAACTGCTTTTATTTTCAACATAGTCTCCCTGTAGACTAATGCATTTGGTCCAGCGATGTTCCAATGCCTTTATCCCATCTCGAAAATGAGATTCCTCCAGGCCTGCAAAGTACCTCTCCAATTCGGCTGTCAGTTCTTCCGTTGTAGGAAATCTCCGTCCACCGAGGAAAATTTTCAGCTTAGGGAAGAGATGAAAGTCTGATGGTGCCAAATCAGGTGAATAAGGTGGATGTGGCAACAATTCGTACCTCAGTCATGAAGTTTTGCCATGGCAATAACACTTGTGTGCGGGCGGGCGTTGTCCTGATGAAAGATGACTTTCTTCCTTGCCAAACCAGGCCTTTTTTCGCGTATCTTTTCCTGTAGTTGGTCTAGGAGGTTTGCATAGTATTGCCCCGTAATTGTTTGGCCAGTAGGAAGATAATCTATCAGCAGAATGCCTTTTGCATCCCAGAAAACTGAGGCCATGACCTTTCCGGCCGAACGTACTGCCTTTGCTTTCTTTGATGGTGGTGACTCAGCATGTTTCCACTGCTTTGACTGCTGTTTTGTCTCTGCGGTATAGTAGTGGACCCAAGTTTCATCTGTAGTCCAAACCGGCGCAAAAAATCTTGTTGGTTGCGCTGAAAACGGGCCAGACTTTGTTCGGACATTTCCAATCTGGTGCGTTTATGGTCCAATGTCAAGAGCCGCGGCACCCATCTTGCCGATAATTTTTTCATTCCAAATTCTTCGGCTAAAATTTGATATACCCGTTCAGATGACATCCCTATAGCTTCAGCAATCTCTCGCACTTTCAGTCGACGATCCTCCATGACCATTTTATGCACTTTTGCGATTAAATTCTGGGGTCGTAGCACTTTTTGGCCGCCCACTACGCGGATCATCATCTAAGCTCTCCCGACCAAATTTAAACTCGTTGGTCCACTTGGCAACAGTTGAATATGAAGGAGCAGAGTCCCCCAGTGTGTTCTGAAAGTCGGCATGAATTTCCTTTGCTTTCATACCTTTCTTTACAAAGTACTTAATCACTGCTCGAATCTCAGTTTTTTCCATTGTCACAAATCACTACGCGGGAACAACAACAAAGAGTCGTCACTACCACTCTCCGGCAGCAAGAGCACTGACGCGCCACGTGTTCACGCACAAAGGATGTGTGATTATTGCGCGGAAACCTCGTTGCTCTAGCACTGACATCTAGCGGTGATTCCTAGAACTTTTCAGACCACCCTCGTATTAAATACTACAATTTTTATTCAGTTGCTTGAACATAAATATAGAAATGGTGGAGTATAATGATTAGTATCCTAAGCAGGTAGAAACAGAATGTATTTACAATGTATTTCAGAAAAGAGCGAGCCTACCATTAAACAAACTCAATAAACATTTAAACTGCTTTCTGACCCAGATTCCAAAAAATATTATAAAATGAATTTTTCTATAAAATAATTTCAAATATCTGTACAGTTGGCACTCCAAGGTTAAACATAATTGTAGGCGTTTCAGAGAACATTCCGAAAAAAAATTCAGAATCCTATTTCTGTAAAAACGCACTTCCGGTTAACCGATTTTCTAAAAAACATGGAATTCTAGTAATACTTCTCTAGTATTTTAGAGCCAAGCTTAACGCTACTGATTCCCCCAGAACCGCCTAAAAAATGAATTCTCCCGAGAAAAATATATCAAATGAAAATGATAGGTACAATAGTGTATAGATGGTATACAAAGTTTAAAGAAAATCATTTGAGCCATTTTCGAGAAAATCAAAAAATTAAATAAAAAAAAACAGACACTTTCGGTTGATGGATTTTGACAGAAACCTTCGTGTCTGATGATGCATCGATGGTACCTAAACAAAATATGAAGATTGAGTTTCCTGCAATTTTTCATTTTTACGATATTTTGTACTCATGCAAACACACTTACACACCATTCGCTAAAAACCTTTTTTTTTTCTTCCTCAGAGGACCTCAAAACATATATTTCTGGTGAATACTCAATTTTGTTTAAATCTTGTTTTACTTGCCATAAATACTTTGACAGAATCCTAATTTATTTATGCTACACTACTAAAGTTTATGTTCTGTGCAGATAATTCTAGTTTACTTATATTTCTATATAATACATTGAATGTTAAGGTCACCATCCTTATCAACATCTAAACTTAAGAGATTGTTTCTCTTAAGAACAGAATACTGTTACAACTTCTAATTTTCTCCACATCTTCACTAGACAGAGTTTATTTGCTCCAATTTTGAAAAGTAATCTCGTAATTTCTGAACGTAATTGTTTAGAGCATGGTAACAGTATTATTAATTTAAGTTATCTGATACAACATAACCTTAGTAACAGACATATTTATCAGATAACGACAGTATCATTTATTTTTGTTAAATACGTATTGTAAATAAAGATTTTTCTGTTTAGCAGAGAACCATTTTTTTAAATATTCTATCATAAAACATGAAAACCATCTGTATTTGAACTATATTATATAGAAATTAGAAAAATTTCAGGCATGTGAAGCAAATATTTAAAAAAGTTTAGCTTGAATTACTGTATTAACTTACTGAGATTCAGTCTTAGAAGTATACAACTGATATTTCGTAACCCAAATATTGGACTTACCTATGACTGTAATTTTTTTGCAACAGACAAATTAGTAATACCTATAGAGTTTGCAGATCGGAACAATTTTTAGGTTGACAGTCTACTCTTAGTGGCAAAAAATGCTGATACTGTGCGCTTTATCATTATATGCGGCTTCACGTCATGCATCTCTGCTTTTTTCTTTCAATGAGGCATTTAGTGCTCTGCGATCTGGAAGACCTATTGCCCCCCTATCTGGTCCTAGAGGATGAAACCTCTCAATCTACACTGTATCCTCTCCAAGCCTATTTCTCTCACAAATTTCAATATTGGATAGATTTTAAGAATGCTATTTCCGTCTCGATTCTACTTCTTTGTAACCCAGGTTTCTAAACCTTCTTTGGATGATAGCGTCACAGTTATCGCGATCTCCTCGATTTTCCTACGGAATCTGCCTAGCTTCTTCAGGTTTTCCTGTATCTGTAATGAATGCTCCTTGCGGAAATCTTTCAGCATATGTTGCCTGTTTTTTGATCAGATTGATGATGCCTCAGATCTTTTTCCCGGAAAGTAGCTATCCAGAAAAATCTTAGCCTCCCTCTTTAGTACTGGGAGAATTCTTCAGAACAGTTTTTCTTGGCAGAAGGTCACATATGTCACAAAAGTATTTCGGCTCCATGAAGGTGGTTACTGCGCCTTTTTCTAGCCATAGCCTTTGGCAATCTCATTACCTTCTAGGCCTACCTGTCCTTTAAACCAAAAGAGGGTCACTATATTATTTCTATCTAGATAAGTAAGTTGTCGAGCCATTCCTATAACATTGATGACATATGAACTCAGTGCCCTAATGGCTGCCTGACTATCGGATAGGAATTGTCTTGATTCAGATAATTCTCGTTGAGGTTGAACTAAACACAACTTCCAGGCGTGAATATCCGCCTGAAAGTTGCTGGGAAACTTGTCAGTTGATTCCGAATGCCTTATTCTACTAGCTTCAGTCCTTGGGAGTATTCCTGTTTTTTAAAGCCGATTGACTACGAACATATAAACTATAAAGACAAAAAGCTACCATCGTCTAGGCCGAAGGGGATTTGCGAGGGATTTTTTACACATTTCATTGTTATTCATTTTCTTTATATTTTTCTGATTTTCTGTTTTTGAGAATTACACTGAAATACCGAAGATAAGTTGATGGAAAGAAAACTTAGATGACAACAATTACGAACATTTTATGCCTTTGTTTTTTACAAACTAATGAACTAAACTGAAGGTAAAGGGAAATTAAAGAAATCAAGCAATAATTAACAATTACAGTTTATATTCTTCATCTGTTTGCATGTTAAGGAATATAACATTCATATATTCTTTCTTTTTTTTAAATATTTTCCTCAATGCGACATATTCTCACATTTAGTTAGTTATATTCTCTCACAGGGCCATTCTTGATATTGATTTCATCTTTATTATCTTTCGATAAAAAAAAAAAGGCTTCCAGAAAGTGTTTGTTTAATATATCTTTGTTATTCATCAACCAAAACCGATTATATTTTGGAGGGAAAAAACAATTTTAATTTTATCAGTTGATAAAGAAAGATTTTTTCCCCAATACTTCGGTGATTTAATATTTATGGTGTTTTAATCTAAAAGGATATATCTTTTTCGCGATTCCGATTTTTAGCCCTTTAATTTTGGCTTTGACACTAGGAAAATAATTGCCAACCTTAGTCATGGATACTTTAAAAACGAACACATTTAATAAGATTGTTTTCACTTTCCTTCTTTATACATCATATACAACGATGATTGAATCAGTTTACGTTGGCATAAAGGCAGCGTGTATTCATAATTTGTAAAATGTGGATTCGAGAATGAAAATGGGACTGGTGATGGACATTCCCATTAAACAGACCGTTCATAACCGCGCGGATATCGACGCTTATGCTATCTGTCTATGGCCTGAGGGAGCTTAAATTAGCAGATTCGGGTGAATGAATAATTTGTAAATGGAATTTCTAGCTAGATAGTTTTGACTTTAGTAGAGACAAAGAGAATTTTCCAAAGAGAATTTGGTAGAGACAAAGTTCTCTGTGAATATTGCTATACAATGGACTTGAGAAGGAGAGAGAATTAGAGAGATAGACTAGGAATGTTAAGAAATAAACTAGTAGATGAGCTGAACATTGTATAATAAAATAGAAACACAAACTGCGAGGACTTTACACTGTTAATACTTGCCAAAGAATCAGGTAGCAAGAGAACAATTAAGAGAGAGACAGACTGGCTGAGTATTAGAAAGCAAGGAGATTGATGTTGCTGAATGGTGTCGAAGACTGTTGTAAAACTGTTGTGAACTGTTCTACCTCCGTATTTTGGCCTAGGTAGCGAGTCACTAGGTTCTTCGGATCCTCACGAATCTTAATGATTCGGATCCCATTACAGGAGGTTGGAGGCTCATTTTGAGTTAGGAGCGTTGGCTTTTTTTGGATTGGGAGGGCAGAAAACGTTGAAAATTTAATGTTTGGCATTATTTGGGGATCCTTATTTACACATATATACATTGGAGAATTTCTAATACATAAAAATACTTGTATACTAAACTCTTGTATTTGAAACATTTCTCCGGGTAAACTTATTTAAGGGGTTTTTGGCGGAAGAGTAGGGTTATGTTTTCCTCGAAAGTGCTATCTTAATTGATTATACAATTCTACCATCCAAACAAAATTTAACGAAAATCTAACGAAATGAATAGATTGCCAAAATTCCGAATTTCAAGAAAATTAGTAAAGTTTTTGCATTTTTTCCATAAAAACACCGACGAATTTCATTAAATTTGGTACATTAATTATAAAATTTGTCAAAACAATTTTGTAAACTGCAGTATTTTTTTTATTTTTTGGCATAGGTTGCTCACCATTCAGCCAAGTAAATGTATAATTGAACTGACTAAGCTCATACAAGCTTCATGCAAGCAGACTCTAACCTATCATCACATTCTCGCTAGTAAATACAAACATTCCAACAAATACAAACGACCTAAAATCTATACCTAAACCGGAAACAGCTACAACCTACATTCATACCAACTTTCACACGGTGGAGTGGCGAACTCGTTATTCCTCGCACCCAACTGCAGTATGAGAAAGTAGTGTGAGTGTTTCACATCAGATTTTTACTTTTTTATATCGATATCAGTTGATAACCAGTTGCAGAAAAAATTTAATATTTAAGACGTGAGTAATGTATTTTTACACTTTCGTTCAGTTGGCAACGACGCAGGTCAATATTTGAACTCGGGTGTAATAAAGCATAACTTTACTCACTGATAAGCAACTATTATTAATAAAATAAAGTTTAAACTATGAAGTTGCCCTAGTTAATAAACAACTTTGTTCAATCCACCCAGCCAATGCATGCGACTGAAAGAAAACAGACTACAGAAACTCTTTAATATGCCGTAATTTTCATAAATCGGTACAAAGCTTCTTATAAAACTGCAAATCATTTTGCAACTTGCAAAAAAAAATAAATGATAAAATTACTATTGTTCATTCACATTTTATATATCATTAACAAAAATATCATTTGTTAGGAAGTGTAGGATCACGTGGCGCTTAACGTGAACTCGTTATATTAGACGTTCTGTCTGCAATTTAAAATAAAAATAAAAGGAAAACAATATAATCAGGGTGGAATGTATTTCTTTAAATATTCTCTCTAGAAAAGATTATACTCAAGAAGAATCTTCTAACATAATTTAGCTCTCTTATCTTTGTTAAAAACAAATCCTACAACAAAAGATGTTGGAAATCCTCTCTTTATGGAAAATTGCTTTCCCATTCTTTCCGCATCCAATCGCTTGAATTGTTTAATTTGATTTCTAGATTTTCTAAATAAAATATTCGTTCTAAAATTAAGTCCTTTGTATCTATTGTTCCGTTTGTTTTTCATCCTCTTCGATTTATTTAATATATTAATCAAATATTATTACTATTAATTTTTAAATTTTATTTAGAAATTTACAATCTGTATAGGAATATATATACAATAAGTAAATAAGATGAAATGAGATGATATCTTAATGTGAAAAGCAGGAGTAGAGTTAGTACCCAATGGTAGCACTCTCTACGGGATGCCGTAGTGACGCTTGATCAATTCCGAAAGAAATCTCGGGGTCCCTGGCGTGGAGGATTGTCAGGGATAGTAGTAGAGGCTATAGTCTGTACAAATGGATTAGAGCAATGAGAAATAGAGAGCGGTATGGTTTTTGAGATATTTTGTTTTGTCGAAATAGTTTGGATTGGAATGTCCAATTTAAACCTATGTTTGTAGGTTCCAGTCCGTAAGTTTATATAGTTTTCAGAATCGTAATATATATAATTCTTTTCAATTCCATAGGTAATTTAGATCATCTGTAAACACGTTTGGCACGTTTAGTCATTGCTTGTGTTTTAGGTCTTTGTGTGTGGGTTCCATGTGAGTCGCTTGTCTATGAAGAGTCCAAGGTAGCGCAACAGATCCGTAACAGATAGAGTACCGCTGTTGAAATAAACAGGAGGGCAGAAGCCCCGCCGGAGAGTAAACGTGGCGTGTTGGCAAATATGAGTGTTCATTTAATTTCACCACTTTTTTGGCCATATTTCTATTACCTCCAGATGTGTCTGTAATTTGTATGATGCCGAAGTAAGGTTTTTACAGGTAGCTGCTATGGCGGTGTCATTTGCATATGTATAAAGTTTTATGGAAGGATGTGTCAATATATGTAATATATACATCGTGTTCGTAAGTTTATATAGTTCCGGCGAGGCCAGTTTGCTCCTCTGTGGAACTCCTGCACCACTGATCAGAAAGGAGAGATCGCTGGGCTGAGATACGAACGATCATTGAGGAAATAAGTTGTCGGAAGACACTTTTTCAATTTGAACAGAAGCTCTTGTTGCCAAACACGGTTAAATTGTAGATATATAAGTGCGAGGAGGTTTTCGTAACTTTCTTTCGCTGACGGAAGTGTTTTCTCTTATAATTTCTTATAATGGCGCGAAAGGGTTTGGTATGCAGAAATCTGGTACAGAATTATTCAAGGATGGCCCCTCTACGAATGACTGATGTCGGAAGTCTCATTTAATGACTGCGCACACGTTAAAACATTATTTTGTAAATCCATTGTGTTATCAGGAGATTTTTTTGTTGGCCGTTAGTTATAATATGAAAACAAGAATTAGTTGGCTTCACGACCAATTTAGGGTAAAAATCAATAAACCAAAAAAAATATAGCTCTTTTTTTTTTTT
>JAAEAF010014068.1:0-22407 GCA_011037195.1 Triatoma infestans
GGACACAGGACACAGTTTAATATTGTAGATCGCATTACTAGTCTGGTCGGAATTTAGAATATCCGTGGACTAATTTATTTTTAACGCACAAGTTAAAATAATCATTAATTTTGATAATAAAGAATACTAAGTCACCCGTTAGCAACCACTCCCGCATTATCTGTAACAAAAAATAATAAAATTCAATTTTTCGTATAATTCGGGTAGAATTTAATGACCATCTTTGCAGAAGTTTCTGCCTAATCAGAACCAAAATTTTGGAATAAATTTGGAAATAAAGAAATCCCAAGGGAACCACGATTTACCATGTGCAAAAATATGGTATGAAACAATAACATGACTACTGTTTTACTGCAATTATTATAATTCTAATGGACATTTTTTATTTTCTTTTACTCCTAAGAAGGAGAAGTCTGCGATGCTGTTAAAGTTTCAAAATTGCGTTTTCACCAGAATATAATTAGAAATAAATTTAAAAGCACGCGTTATAATCTGCAAAGTCTGCTTTTATAGCTTTCTTATTGCTGTGAAAACAGTTTGTATCAAGTAGCCTTGGCTTACCTTTCTGTTGCGAGTCGGCAAAGAAACTATATTCACGAAGCTAGCCGCTAGATATCTTGCAATGACGTTCCGAACTGGGATGAGTTCGCCGACAATACTAGGCGAGCAGCTGACGAGGCTCAAGTGATGCTAGAAACCAACATGCTAGAAACACTGAATATTTGAGTATAACAATAATAATAAAGTGAAAAGGAATGAGATAGCGGCAACCCAGTAGCTAAATTTAGAGCTTCAAAATATATCGATGGAAACAGAATTTAACATAAAGACCAAAAAATAACACCGAGACGCCTAAAATTCTCCGCTGGATGCTTCATTATTTTTTTTTAACCTCAACAGGTAAACAAACTTGAACTACTTGAGGCTAAGTGTATTTTAATGGATTTCTATATTATTGACATCTTAACTTAAGATAAAGTGTCATATTGATTACCATAACTCGTAATTTACAATCAAACTGTCTAAACCGATAAGACCTGCTTTTAAAGGTTTCCCCAACCCGGGAATCACGTGCCCCAGCCCGCACGTAATCGTCGTCGCCAGCCAATCTATTGCGACGTCCGTTAAGCCCAATATTATATAGAATAATTGTAACTGCAGCTATGACAATAGTTTGTATAATTTAGCCTTGGCTTACCTTACTACTGCGGTTCGACAAACAAACTATATTTAATAAGCCAGCCGCTAAGTATCTTGTAATGACGTACGGCGATCATATTAGGCAAGCAGCTGACGATGGTAGATACACTGAAGATTTAAGTATAGTAAAAATAATAACGTAAAAAGGCGGGAACAGAGCAGCTAAATTTAGAGCATTAAAATTAATGGTAGAAATAGAATTTTGCATAAAGATCCAAAAATAACGCCGGGACGCCCGTGATTCTACTTTGGCTGCCACATTTTTTGATTTTGTTTTTTGGCTGCTCAGTCAAACAAACCTGGAGGAGTTGCGGCTAAATGTATTTTAATAGACCCCTACGAACTACCTTTCAAGTACTAAAAACATCATTTCGTCAATTGTGACGTCATTTGGCTTTTTCTAATTTGAATTACCCGAAACATATGTTGTAATTATTAACATATCGACGCGGAAACTTGTGCAATGTAAAACTTTTTCAATTAAATCATTATCCAATAATAATTAAAATACTTCTAAAGTTGTACAATTTTTCGCCAGATCTACTTGTATTCCTTCTTGTCCAGTAAAATCGTGTAGCACAGGATCTACATGTGCTTCTGACCAATGTGAGTGACTTAGACGTGTTTTGCAGGTGTTACTATTAACGCTATTAAATCTATCATCAAATGAGAAATCATCGTCATCACCTGTAATAGTTGAATTTCATGAGCTCCTCGTGTCTTCACAGTCCGTCAAGTAATAGCCAACTATATCATTTGGTATAATACATTACCTTTTGGTGTATGTATCTTCTTCTATCGAAAATATAATATTTCTTGTCCTCGTCGGGAATTTCTTGCAAATGTTTAGATTTTTTTACACACAAAAATTACACTTGATTCTAATGACACTTGAAAAGAAATTATAATTAACACTTGAAATCACAAACTGTATTATTTGCTGAATCTGACACGCTCCGAAGCAGACCAACAATACTGTACCTCACTGATCGGATTAGATTACTGTATTCATGGTAATTAAATCCAGTATAGAAACAGTGCTACAAACCAAAACAAGAAATATGCAACAATGTTGACAAAAGCATGAAAATATTAACATATTATAAACAAAGTGAATTCAACTATGCGTCAAAAATAAACTAAATGAACACACTTCGTAATGGGTATAAATTTTTATTTTAAAACACACTCCACTTTATTTATAGTATAAAATTTAAAAATATTAAATAAATTTAACTTTAGTCTTCTGTATAGCGAAATATATTTTGAAAGAATCTCTTTACACTGATTAAAAAAATAAAATGATCTCTAGACCACCAACTTTTTACATCATTTCATTGTGTACTAAATCAGCTATTCAGTTCGCGACAAAATTTGATCCATTTGATTATCAAAAACTGATAAAGTACAAGCAACCCAGATTTGGGACGCTGGACACAGATACAAGAATATTGACGCCGGTATCGAAAGGGGTAAATTAAAATTAAATATGTTGTTGAAATTCCGTGTTTGTAAAAAATTAGAAGACCAGAAGTGCGTTTTTACTGAAGAAAATTAGGAAACCGGAAGTGCGCTTTTGCTGAATATTTCATTCAGTTTTTAACCAATTCCAAAGAATTTCTTCCAATTTGGTAGACAAATTTTAAAATTTGTCAATTAGTTATAAATTTGAAAAATTGGAGTAAGAGAAAGTTGTGTGAGTGAGGGTTTCCACCAGGTTTATTTTTTTTACTTTGTACGAGAAATACTAATATATCTACACAACCACAATTTGCAATAATAAAAATGTTAAGAATTCACTCACCCATTCTGCTCTACCTGGACTGGAAGTTCCGAAGAAGGATATTAATAGTGGCCATATAAATGTTTAATTAAATAATTATAATTCCAATTACTAACTTCATAATAGTATCATGCAATATATCATTGTTGACATAAATTATTTAAAACTTATTTATGTATTTGACGATTTTATTAATGAAACTATAAACTATTTGGAATGGAAAAGTAAACTCAAAAAAGGCTGAGAATTCCAGAGTGAAGATTTTCGCTAAAAAGAATATTAAAAGAAATATATCCCATTTTCATTTGTATGAAATATTCAATCTTTAAAAAGGACTAAGTAATATTAGAGAATTTATGCATCACACATCCATGCCAAATGACATAATTTGAAGGAATTATAATTATTCTGAATTATTTAAACCGAGCTCATTTTATTCTAAGATTTTTATAGCAATACTATTATGGAGAATCCAGAGTCAACATAAACATGGGCCACTATTATTCACCAGCCTACCTTTATTGCTGTAGGTTGGGATATGTAACAATCTCTTGCAGTTACATATCCTTCCATGTGCTTGCATCTTTCTCTTCATTACACTGGACACAGGACACAGTTTAAAATATTTACAATCGGAAAACTGTAGAACAAATTACTAGTCTGGTCGGAATTTAGAATATCCGTGGACTAATTTTTTTTTGTCGCACTAGTTAAAATAATCATTTATTTTGATAACAACGAATACTGAGAACTCCCGTTAGCAACCATTCCCGCATTACCTGTAAAAAAATATAATAAAATTCAATTATTAGTATAATTTGGGTAAAATTTAATAACCATCATTGCAGAAGTTTTTGCCTAATAAGAATCAAAATTTTGAAGTAAATTTGGAAACAAAGAAATCCTAAGGGAACGATGATTTCCCATGTGCAAAAATATGGTATCAAACAATAGCATGAATACTGTTTTACTGCAATTATTATAATTCTAATGGACAATTTTAATTTTCTTACACTCCTAGGAAGGGGAAGTACTGCGATGCTGTTAAAGTTTCAAAATTGCCTTTTCACCAGAAATATAATTAGAAATCAATTTACAAGCACGCACTCTAATCCGCAAAGCCTGCTTTTATAGGATTCCCATTCCTGTGAAAACAGTTTGTATCAAGTACCCTTGGCTTACCTTCCTGTTGCGAGTCGGCCAAGAAACTATATTCACAAAGCTAGCCGCTAGATATCTTGCAATGACGTTCCGAACTGGGATGAGCTTCGCCGGCAATATTAGGCAAGCAGCTGACGAGCCTAAAATGATGCTAGAAACCAACATGCTAGAAACACTAAATATTTGAGTATAACCATAATAATAAAGTGAAAAGCAATGAGATACCGGACACACAGTCGCTAAATTTAGAGCTTCACAATATATCCATGGAAATAGAATTTAACATAAGACCAAAAAATAACACCGAGGCGCCTATGATTCTCCGCTGGCTGCTTCAATATTTTTTTTTAGCCTGAACAAACTTGAAGTACTTGCGGCTAAGTGTATATTAATGGATTTCTATATTATTTACATCGTTAACTTAAGATAAAGTGTCATATTGATTACCATAACTCGTAATTTACAATCAAACTGTCCAAACCGATAAGACCTGTTTTAAAGGTTCCCCAACCGGGAATCACGTGGCCCCAAGCCCGCACTAATCGTCGTCGACAGCAATCTAATGCGACTGTCCGTTAAACCAATATTATATAGATATAATTGTAACTGCAGCTAGGTATGACAATAGTTGTATAATAGCCTTGGCTTACCTACTACGGCGGCTCGACAAACAAACATATTTAATAAGCAGCGCTAAGTATCTGTAAGACGTTAGGCGATCCTTATTAGGCAAGCAGCTGACGATGGAAGATACACTGAATATTTAAGTATAGTAAAAATAATAACGTAAAAAGGCGGGAACAGAGCAGCTAAATTTAGAGCATTAAAATTAATGGTAGAAGTAGAATTTTGCATAAAGATCCAAAAATAACGCCGGGACGCCCGTGATTCTACTTTGGCTGCCACATTTTTTGATTTTGTTTTTTGGCTGCTCAGTCAAACAAACCTGGAGTAGTTGCGGCTAAATGTATTTTAATAGACCCCTACGAACTACCTTTCAAGTCCTAAAAACATCATTTCGTCAATTGTGACGTCATTTGGCTTTTTCTAATTTGAATTACCCGAAACATATGTTGTAATTATTAACTTATCGACGCGGAAACTTGTGCAATGTAAAACTATTTCAATTAAATCATTATCCAATAATAATTAAAATACTTCTAAAGTTGTACAATTTTTCGCCCGATCTACTTTTATTCCTTCTTGTCCAGTAACATCGTGTAGCACAGGATCTACATGTGCTTCTGACCAATGTGAGTGACTTGGACGTGTTTTGCAGGTGTTACTATTAACGATATTAAATCTATCATCAAATGAGAAATCATCGTCATCACCTGTAATAGTTGAATTTCATGAGCTCCTCGTGTCTTCACAGTCCGTCAAGTAATAGCCAACTATATCATTTGGTATATATACATTACCTTTTGGTGTATGTATCTTCTTCTATCGAAAATATAATATTTCTTGTCCTCGTCGTGAATTTCTTGCAAATGTTTAGATTTTTTTACACACAAAAATGACACTTGATTCTAATGACACTTGAAAAGAAATTATAATTAACACTTGAAATCACAAACTGTATTATTTGCTCAATCTGACACGCTCCGAAGCAGACCAACAATACTGTACCTCACTGATCGGATTAGATTACTGTATTCATGGTAATTAAATCCAGTATAGAAACAGTGGTACAAACCAAAACAAGAAATATGCAACAATGTTGACAAAAGCATGAAAATATTAACATATTATAAACAAAGTGAATTCAACTATGCGTCAAAAATAAACTAAATGAACACACTTCGTAATGGGTATAAATTTTTATTTTAAAACACACTCCACTTTATTTATAGTATAAAATTTAAAAATATTAAATAAATTTAACTTTAGTCTTCTGTATAGCGAAATATATTTTGAAAGAATCTCTTTACACTGATTAAAAAAATAAAATGATCTCTAGACCACCAACTTTTTACATCATTTCATTGTGTACTAAATCAGCTATTCAGTTCGCGACAAAATTTGATCCATTTGATTATCAAAAACTGATAAAGTACAAGCAACCCAGATTTGGGACGCTGGACACAGATACAAGAATATTGACGCCGGTATCGAAAGGGGTAAATTAAAATTAAATATGTTGTTGAAATTCCGTGTTTGTAAAAAATTAGAAGACCAGAAGTGCGTTTTTACTGAAGAAAATTAGGAAACCGGATGTGCGCTTTTACTGAACATTTTATTCAGTTTTTAACCAACTCCAAAGAATTTCTTCCAATTTGGTACACAAACTATAAAAATTGTCAATTAGGTTTAAATTTGAAAAATTGGAGCAAGAGAAAATTCTGTGAGGGTTTCCACCAGATTTTTTTTTTTAATTTGTAGGAGAAACATCTACACAACCACAACTTGCAATAGGAAAAATTTTGTGAATTCACTCACCCACTCTGCTCTACCTGGACTGGAAGTTCCGAAGAAGGATATTAATAGTGGCCATGTAAATGTATAATTAAATAATTATAATTCCTATTATAAACTTCATAACAGTATCATGCAATATATCATTGTTAACATAAATTATTTGAAACTTATTTATGTATTTGACGATTTTATTAATGAACCTATTTTGAATGGAAAACTAAACTCAAAAAAGTCTAAGAATTTGCAGCGTGAAGATTTTTGCTAAAATGAATATTAAAAGAAATATATCCTATTTTCTTAGTATCAAATATTCAATCTTTAAAAAGGACTAAGTAATATTAGAGAATTTATGCATCACAAATGCATGCCAAATCACATAATTTGAAGGAATTATAATTATTCTGAATTTATTTAAACCGAGCTCATTTTATTCCAAGATTTTTATACCAATAATATTATGGAGAATCCAGACACAACATAAACATGGGCCACTATTATTCCCCAGCCTACCTTTATTGCTGTAGGTTGGGATAGGTAACAATCTCTTGCAATTACATATCCTTCGATGTGCTTGCATCTTCCTCTTCATTACACTGGACACAGGACACAGTTTAATATTGTAGATCGCATTACTAGTCTGGTCGGAATTTAGAATATCCGTGGACTAATTTATTTTTAACGCACAAGTTAAAATAATCATTAATTTTGATAATAAAGAATACTAAGTCTCCCGTTAGCAACCACTCCCGCATTATCTGTAACAAAAAATAATAAAATTCAATTTTTCGTATAATTCGGGTAGAATTTAATGACCATCTTTGCAGAAGTTTCTGCCTAATCAGAACCAAAATTTGGAAATAAAGAAATCCCAAGGGAACCACGATTTACCTTGTGCAAAAATATGGTATGAAACAATAACATGACTACTGTTTTACTGCACTTATTATAATTCTAATGGACATTTTTTATTTTCTTTTACTCCTAAGAAGGAGAAGTACTGCGATGCTGTTAAAGTTTCAAAATTGCGTTTTCACCAGAATATAACTAGAAATAAATTTAAAAGCACGCGTTATAATCTGCAAAGTCTGCTTTTATAGCTTTCTTATTGCTGTGAAAACAGTTTGTATCAAGTAGCCTTGGCTTACCTTTCTGTTGCGAGTCGGCAAAGAAACTATATTCACGAAGCAAGCCGCTAGATATCTTGCAATGACGTTCCGAACTGGGATGAGTTCGCCGACAATACTAGGCGAGCAGCTGACGAGGCTCAAGTGATGCTAGAAACCAACATGCTAGAAACACTGAATATTTGAGAATAACAATAATAATAAAGTGAAAAGGAATGAGATAGCGGCAACCCAGTAGCTAAATTTAGAGCTTCAAAATATATCGATGGAAACAGAATTTAACATAGAGACCAAAAAATAACACCGAGACGCCTATAATTCTCCGCTGGATGCTTCATTATTTTTTTTTAACCTCAACAGGTAAACAAACTTGAAGTACTTGAGGCTAAGTGTATTTTAATGGATTTCTATATTATTGACATCGTTAACTTAAGATAAAGTGTCATATTGATTACCATAACTCGTAATTTACAATCAAACTGTCTAAACCGATAAGACCTGCTTTTAAAGGTTTCCCCAACCCGGGAATCACGTGCCCCAGCCCGCACGTAATCGTCGTCGCCAGCCAATCTAATGCGACGTCCGTTAAACCCAATATTATATAGAATAATTGTAACTGCAGCTATGACAATAGTTTGTATAATTTAGCCTTGGCTTACCTTACTACTTCGGTTCGACAAACAAACTATATTTAATAAGCCAGCCGCTAAGTATCTTGTAATGACGTACGGCGATCATATTAGGCAAGCAGCTGACGATGGTAGATACACTGAATATTTAAGTATAGTAAAAATAATAACGTAAAAAGGCGGGAACAGAGCAGCTAAATTTAGAGCATTAAAATTAATGGTAGAAATACAATTTTGCATAAAGATCCAAAAATAACGCCGGGACGCCCGTGATTCTACTTTGGCTGCCACATTTTTTATTTTGTTTTTTGGCTGATCAGTCAAACAAACCTGGAGTAGTTGCGCCTAAATGTATTTTAATAGACCCCTACGAACTACCTTTCAAGTCCTAAAAACATCATTTCGTCAATTGTGACGTCATTTGGCTTTTTCTAATTTGAATTACCCGAAACATATGTTGTAATTATTAACATATCGACGCGGAAACTTGTGCAATGTAAAACTTTTTCAATTAAATCATTATCCAATAATAATTAAAATACTTCTAAAGTTGTACAATTTTTCGCCAGATCTACTTTTATTCCTTCTTGTCCAGTAAAATCGTGTAGCACAGGATCTACATGTGCTTCTGACCAATGCGAGTGATTTAGAGGTGTTTTGCAAGTGTTATCATTGTCGCTATTAAAACTATCATCAAATGAGAAATCATCGTCTTCACCTGAAATAATTGAATTTGATGAGCTCCTCGTGTCTTCATAGCCCGTCAAGGAATAGCCAACTATATCATTTGGTGTATTTACATTACCTTTTGGTGTATCTTCTTCAATCGAATATATAATATGTCTTTTCCTCGTCGGGAATTTCTTGCAAATGTTTACATTTTTATACACACAAAAATAATATTCTAATGACACTTGAAAAGAAATTCTAATTAACACTTGAAATCACTTATTATGAACACTTATTATTTGCTGAATCTGACACGCTCCGAAGCTGACCAACAATACTGTACCTCACTGATCGGATTAGGTTACTGTATTCATGTTAATTAAATCCACTAGAGAAACAGTGGTACAAACCAAAACAAGAAATATGCAACAATGTTAACAAAAGCATGAATAGATTAACATATATTATAAACAAAGTGAATTCAACTATACGTCAAAAATAAACTAAATGAACAGACTTCGTAATGGGTACAAATTTTTAATTTAAAACACCACACCACTTTATTTACAGTATAAAATTTAAAAATATTAAATAAATTTAACTTTAGTCTTCTGTATAGCGAAATATATTTTGAAAGAATTTGTTTACACTGATTAAAAAATAAAATGATCTCTAGACCACCAACTTTTTATATCATTTCATTGTTTACTAATCAAGTATTCTGTTCGCAACAAAATTTGACCCATTTGATTATCGAAAACTGATAAAGTACAAGCAACCCAGATTTGCGACGCTGGACACAGATACAAGAATATTGCGACGCTGGACACAGATACAAGAATATTGACGCCGGTACCCAAAAGGGTTAATTAAAATTAAATATGTTGTTGAAATGCCGTGTTTGTAAAAAATTAGAAGACCAGAAGTGCGTTTTTACTGAAGAAAATTAGGAAACCGGATGTGCGCTTTTACTGAACATTTTATTCAGTTTTTAACCAACTCCAAAGAATTTCTTCCAATTTGGTACACAAAGTATAAAATTTGTCAATTAGGTTTAAATTTGAAAAATTGGAGTAAGAGAAAGTTGTGTGAGGGTTTCCACCAGATTTTTTTTTTAATTTGTAGGAGAAACATCTACACAACCACAACTTGCAATAGGATAAATTCTGTGAATTCACTCACCCACTCTGCTCTACCTGGACTGGAAGTTCCGAAGAAGGATAGTAATAGTGGCCATATAAATGTATAATTAAATAATTATAATTCCTATTATAAACTTCATAACAGTATCATGCAATATATCATTGTTAACATAAATTATTTGAAACTTATTTATGTATTTGACGATTTTATTAATGAACCTATTTTGAATGGAAAACGAAACTCAAAAAAGTCTAAGAATTTGCAGCGTGAAGATTTTTGCTAAAATGAATATTAAAAGAAATATATCCTATTTTCATTAGTATCAAATATTCAATCTTTAAAAAGGACTAAGTAATATTAGAGAATTTATGCATCACAAATGCATGCCAAATAACATAATTTGAAGGAATTATAATTATTCTGAATTTATTTAAACCGAGCTCATTTTATTCCAAGATTTTTATACCAATAATATTATGGAGAATCCAGACACAACATAAACATGGGCCACTATTATTCCCCAGCCTACCTTTATTGCTGTAGGTTGGGATAGGTAACAATCTCTTGCAGTTACATATCCTTCGAAGTGCTTGCACCTTTCTCTTCATTACACTGGATACAGGACACAGTTTAATATTGTAGATCGCATTACTAGTCTGGTCGGAATTTAGAATATCCGTGGACTAATTTATTTTTAACGCACAAGTTAAAATAATCATTAATTTTGATAATAAAGAATACTAAGTCTCCCGTTAGCAACCACTCCCGCATTATCTGTAACAAAAAATAATAAAATTCAATTTTTCGTATAATTCGGGTAGAATTTAATGACCACCTTTGCAGAAGTTTCTGCCTAATCAGAACCAAAATTTTGAAATAAATTTGGAAATAAAGAAATCCCAAGGGAACCACGATTTACCATGTGCAAAAATATGGTATGAAACAATAACATGACTACTGTTTTACTGCAATTATTATAATTCTAATGGACATTTTTTATTTTCTTTTACTCCTAAGAAGTAGAAGTACTGCGATGCTGTTAAAGTTTCAAAATTGCGTTTTCACCAGAATATAATTAGAAATAAATTTAAAAGCACGCGTTATAATCTGCAAAGTCTGCTTTTATAGCTTTCTTATTGCTGTGAAAACAGTTTGTATCAAGTAGCCTTGGCTTACCTTTCTGTTGCGAGTCGGCAAAGAAACTATATTCACGAAGCTAGCCGCTAGATATCTTGCAATGACGTTCCGAAATGGGATGAGTTCGCCGACAATACTAGACGAGCAGCTGACGAGGCTGAAGTGATGCTAGAAACCAACATGCTAGAGACACTGAATATTTGACTATAACCATAATAATAAAGTGAAAACGAATGAGATAGCGGGAACGCAATAGCTAAATTCAGAGCTAAAAATGAAATAGAATTTAACATAAAGACCAAAAAATAACACCGAGACGCCTATAATTCTCCGCTGGATGCTTCATTATTTTTTTTTTAGCCTGAACAGGTAAACAAACTTCAAGTACTTGAGGCTAAGTGTATTTTAATGGATTTCTATATTATTTACATCGTTAACTTAAGATAAAGTTTCATATTGATTACTATAACTCGTAATTTACAATCAAACTGTCTAAACCGATAAGACCTGCTTTTAAAGGTTTCCCCAACCCGGGAATCACGTGCCCCAGCCCGCACGTAATCGTCGTCGCCAGCCAATCTAATGCGACGTCCGTTAAACCCAATATTATATAGAATAATTGTAACTGCAGCTATGACAATAGTTTGTATAATAATTTAGCCTTGGCTTACCTTACTACTGCGGTTCGACAAACAAACTATATTTAATAAGCCAGCCGCTAAGTATCTTGTAATGACGTTCGGCGATCATATTAGGCAAGCAGCTGACGATGGAAGATACACTGAATATTTAAGTATAGTAAAAATAATAACGTAAAAAGGCGGGAACAGAGCAGCTAAATTTAGAGCATTAAAATTAATGGTAGAAATAGAATTTTGCATAAAGATCCAAAAATAACGCCGGGACGCCCGTGATTCCACTTTGGCTGCCACATTTTTTGATTTTGTTTTTTGGCTGCTCAGTCAAACAAACCTGGAGTAGTTGCGGCTAAATGTATTTTAATAGACCCCTACGAACTACCTTTCAAGTCCTAAAAACATCATTTCGTCAATTGTGACGTCATTTGGCTTTTTCTAATTTGAATTACCCGAAACATATGTTGTAATTATTAACTTATCGACGCGGAAACTTGTGCAATGTAAAACTATTTCAATTAAATCATTATCCAATAATAATTAAAATACTTCTAAAGTTGTACAATTTTTCGCCCGATCTACTTTTATTCCTTCTTGTCCAGTAACATCGTGTAGCACAGGATCTACATGTGCTTCTGACCAATGTGAGTGACTTAGACGTGTTTTGCAGGTGTTACTATTAACGCTATTAAATCTATCATCAAATGAGAAATCATCGTCATCACCTGTAATAGTTGAATTTCATGAGCTCTTCGTGTCTTCACAGTCCGTCAAGTAATAGCCAACTATATCATTTGGTATATATACATTACCTTTTGGTGTATGTATCTTCTTCTATCGAAAATATAATATTTCTTGTCCTCGTCGGGAATTTCTTGCAAATGTTTAGATTTTTTTACACACAAAAATGACACTTGATTCTAATGATACTTGAAAAGAAATTATAATTAACACTTGAAATCACAAACTGTATTATTTGCTGAATCTGACACGCTCCGAAGCAGACCAACAATACTGTACCTCACTGATCGGATTAGATTACTGTATTCATGGTAATTAAATCCAGTATAGAAACAGTGTTACAAACCAAAACAAGAAATATGCAACAATGTTGACAAAAGCATGAAAAGATTAACATATTATAAACAAAGTGAATTAAACTATACGTCAAAAATAAACTAAATGAACAGACTTCGTAATGGGTATAAATTTTTAATTTAAAACACCACACCACTTTATTTACAGTATAAAATTTAAAAATATTAAATAAATTTAATTTTAGTCTTCTGTATAGCGAAATATATTTTGAAAGAATCTGTTTACACTGATTAAAAAATAAAATGATCTCTAGACAACCAACTTTTTATATCATTTCATTGTTTACTAATCAAGTATTCTGTTCGCAACAAAATTTGACCCATTTGATTATCGAAAACTGATAAAGTACAAGCAACCCAGATTTGCGACGCTGGACACAGATACAAGAATATTGACGCCGGTATCCAAAAGGGTTAATTAAAATTAAATATGTTGTTGAAATGCCGTGTTTGTAAAAAATTAGAAGACCAGAAGTGCGTTTTTACTGAAGAAATTTAGGAAACCGGATGTGCGCTTTTACTGAACATTTTATTCAGTTTTTAACCAACTCCAAAGAATTTCTTCCAATTTGGTACACAAAGTATAAAATTTGTCAATTAGGTTTCAATTTGAAAAATTGGAGTAAGAGAAAGTTCTGTGAGGGTTTCCACCAGATTTTTTTTTTTAATTTGTAGGAGAAACATCTACACAACCACAACTTGCAATAGGAAAAATTTTGTGAATTCACTCACCCACTCTGCTCTACCTGGACTGGAAGTTCCGAAGAAGGATATTAATAGTGGCCATATAAATGTATAATTAAATAATTATAATTCCTATTATTATCTTCATAACAGTATCATGCAATATATCATTGTTAACATAAATTATTTGAAACTTATTTATGTATTTGACGATTTTATTAATGAACCTATTTTGAATGGAAAACTAAACTCAAAAAAGTCTAAGAATTTGCAGCGTGAAGATTTTTGCTAAAATGAATATTAAAAGAAATATATCCTATTTTCATTAGTATCAAATATTCAATCTTTAAAAAGGACTAAGTAATATTGGAGAATTTATGCATCACAAATGCATGCCAAATCACATAATTTGAAGGAATTATAATTATTCTGAATTTATTTAAACCGAACTCATTTTATTCCAAGATTTTTATAGCAATAATATTATGGAGAATCCAGACACAACATAAACATGGGCCACTATTATTTCCCAGCCTACCTTTATTGCTGTAGGTTGGGATAGGTAACAATCTCTTGCATTTACAATCCTTCGATTTGCTTGCATCTTCCCTTCATTACAAACTAGACACAGGACACAGTTTAATATTTGTAGAGCGCATACTAGTCTGGTCGAATTTAGAATATCCGGGGATAAATGTATTTTAACCGCACAAGTTAAAATACTCATTAAGTTTGATAAAAAGAATACTAAGTCCTCACCGTTACAACCACGTCTCCTCGCCTTAGCTGTAACCAAAATAATAAATTCAATTTTTCGTAGATTTGGTAGATTTAATGACCATCTGCAGAATTTCTGCCAATCCAGACCAAAATTTTTGAAATAATTTGGAAATAACGGAAATCCAAGGGACCACGATTTCCATGTGTCAAAATATGGTATGAAACATAACATGACTACTGTTTTACTGCAAGTAGTATAATTCTAAATGACATTTTTTTATTTTCTTTTACTCCTAAAGGAGAAGTACTGCGATGCTGATAAAGTTTCAAAATTGCCTTTTCACCAGAAATATAATTAGAAATCAATTTGCAAGCACGCATTCTAATCCGCAAAGCCTGCTTTTATGGGTTTCCCATTCCTGTGAAAACAGTTTGTATCAAGTACTCTTGGCTTACCTTCCTGTTGCGAGTCGGCCAAGAAACTATATTCACAAAGCTAGCCGCTAGATATCTTGCAATGACGTTCCGAACTGGGATGAGCTTCGCCGGCAATATTAGGCAAGCAGCTGACGAGCCTAAAATGATGCTAGAAACCAACATGCTAGAAACACTAAATATTTGAGTATAACCATAATAATAAAGTGAAAAGCAATGAGATACCGGACACACAGTCGCTAAATTTAGAGCTTCACAATATATCCATGGAAATAGAATTTAACATAAGACCAAAAAATAACACCGAGGCGCCTATGATTCTCCGCTGGCTGCTTCAATATTTTTTTTTAGCCTGAACAAACTTGAAGTACTTGCGGCTAAGTGTATATTAATGGATTTCTATATTATTTACATCGTTAACTTAAGATAATGTGTCATATTGATTACCATAACTAGCAATTTACAATCAAACGGTCTAAACTGATAAGACCTGCTTTTAAAGGTTTCCCCAACCCGGGAATCACGTGCCCCAGCCCGCACGTAATCGTCGTCGCCAGCCATTCTAATGCGACGTCCGTTAAACCCAACATTATATGGAATAATTGCAACTGCAGCATCATTATAGCTATGAAAATAGTTTGTATCATTTAACCTTGGCTTACCTTACTTCTGCGGTTCCACAAAGAAACTATATTTACTAAGCCAACCGCTAAGTATCTTGTAATCACGTTCGCCAACCATATTAGGCGAGCTGCTGACGAGGCAGCAGTCATGGTGGAAACACTGAATATTTGAGTGTAGCCAAAATAATAAAGTGAAAAGGAAAGGGGTAGCGGGAACAGAGCCGCTAAATTTACAGCTTTAAAATTCATGGTAGAAATAGAATTTTGCATAAACATCCAAAAATAACGCCGGGACTCCTGTGATTCTACTCTGGCTGCCACAATTTTTTTTTTTTTGGCTGATCAGTCAAACAAACCTGAAGTACTTGCGGCTAAATGTATTTTAATGGATCCCTACGAACTACCTTTCAAGTTCCTAAAAACATCATTTCGTCAATTGTGACATCATTTGGCTTTTTCTAATTTGAATTACCCGAAACATATGTTGTAATTATTAACATATCGACGCGGAAACTTGTGCAATGTAAAACTATTTCAATTAAATCATTATCCAATAATAATTAAAATACTTCTAACGTTGTACAATTTTTCGCCAGATCTACTTTTATTCCTTCTTGTCCAGTAACATCGTGTAGCACAGGATCTACATGTGCTTCTGACCAATGTGAGTGACTTAGACGTGTTTTGCAGGTGTTACTATTAACGCTATTAAATCTATCATCAAATGAGAAATCATCGCAGCACCTGGAATAGTTGAATTCATGCTCCCTCGTGTCTTCACAGTCCGTCAATTATAGGGCCAAACTATATCATTGTGTATATTACATTACCTTTTTGGTGTATGTAGTTCGTCTATCGAAATATTATTTCTTGTCCGTGCGTCGGGATTTCTTTCAAATTTTAGATTTTTTACACACAAAAATGACACTTGATTCTATGCACTTGAAAAGAAATTATAATTAACACATTGACAATCACAACCTGTATTATTTGCTCAATCTTGGACCCAACGCTCCGAAGCCAGACCAACAATACTGTACCTCATGAGCGGATTAGATGACTGTATTCTGGGATTAAAAAAAAAAAAAAAAAAAAAAAAAAGAAAACACAAAAAAAAAAAAAAAAAAACTACCAGTATAGAAACAGTGTACAAACCAAAACAAGAAATATGCAAGAAAATTGACAAAAGCATTTAAACAAAGTGAATTCAACTATACGTGAAAAATAAAAAATATCAACAGACTAGGTCAGTAACCTGCATAATGGGTATAAATCTGTAGGTTCAAACACAATCCAGGTTATTTATAGTATAAAATTTATAAATATCAAGTTAATTTAACTTTCGTCTTCAGTATAACGCAATAAATTTTGAAAGAATCTTTTTTTACTGTTTAAAAAATACAATGATCTCCAGACCACCACTTTTTATATCATTCATTGTTTACTATCCAAGTATTCTGTCGCAACAAAATTTGTACCCCGTTATTATCGAAAACTGTATAAAGTACTAAGCAACCCAGATTTGCGAACGCTGTACACAGATACAGAATTTGACGGTCCCCGGTATCCAAAAGGGTTAATTAAAATTAAATATGTTGTTGAAATGCCGAGTTTGTAAAAAATTAGAAGACCAGAAGTGCGTTTTTACTGAAGAAAATTAGGAAACCGGATGTGCGCTTTTACTGAACATTTTATTCAGTTTTTAACCAACTCCAAAGAATTTCTTCCAATTTGGTACACAAAGTATAAAATTTGTCAATTAGGTTTAAATTTGAAAAATTGGAGTAAGAGAAAGTTGTGTGAGGGTTTCCACCAGATTTTTTTTTTAATTTGTAGGAGAAACATCTACACAACCACAACTTGCAATAGGATAAATTCTGTGAATTCACTCACCCACTCTGCTCTACCTGGACTGGAAGTTCCGAAGAAGGATAGTAATAGTGGCCATATAAATGTATAATTAAATAATTAAAATTCCTATTATGAACTTCATAACAGTATCATGCAATATATCATTGTTAACATAAATTATTTGAAACTTATTTATGTATTTGACGATTTTATTAATGAACCTATTTTGAATGGAAAACTAAACTCAAAAAAGTCTAAGAATTTGCAGCGTGAAGATTTTTGCTAAAATGAATATTAAAAGAAATATATCCTATTTTCATTAGTATCAAATATTCAATCTTTAAAAAGGACTAAGTAATATTGGAGAATTTATGCATCACAAATGCATGCCAAATCACATAATTTGAAGGAATTATAATTATTCTGAATTTATTTAAACCGAGCTCATTTTATTCCAAGATTTTTATACCAATAATATTATGGAGAATCCAGACACAACATAAACATGGGCCACTATTATTCCCCAGCCTACCTTTATTGCTGTAGGTTGGGATAGGTAACAATCTCTTGCAGTTACATATCCTTCGATGTGCTTGCATCTTCCTCTTCATTACACTGGACACAAGACACAGTTTAATATTGTAGATCGCATTACTAGTCTGGTCGGAATTTAGAATATCCGTGGACTAATTTATTTTTAACGCACAAGTTAAAATAATCATTAATTTTGATAATAAAGAATACTAAGTCTCCCGTTAGCAACCACTCCCGCATTATCTGTAACAAAAAATAATAAAATTCAATTTTTCGTATAATTCGGGTAGAATTTAATGACCATCTTTGCAGAAGTTTCTGCCTAATCAGAACCAAAATTTTGAAATAAATTTGGAAATAAAGAAATCCCAAGGGAACCACGATTTACCATGTGCAAAAATATGGTATGAAACAATAACATGACTACTGTTATACTGCAATTATTATAATTCTAATGGACATTTTTTATTTTCTTTTACTCCTAAGAAGGAGAAGTACTGCGATGCTGTTAAAGTTTCAAAATTGCGTTTTCACCAGAATATAATTAGAAATAAATTTAAAAGCACGCGTTATAATCTGCAAAGTCTGCTTTTATAGCTTTCTTATTGCTGTGAAAACAGTTTGTATCAAGTAGCCTTGGCTTACCTTTCTGTTGCGAGTCGGCAAAGAAACTATATTCACGAAGCTAGCCGCTAGATATCTTGCAATGACGTTCCGAACTGGGATGAGTTCGCCGACAACACTAGGCGAGCAGCTGACGAGGCAGAAGTGATGCTAGAAAACAACATGCTAGAGACACTGAATATTTGAGTATAACCATAATAATAAAGTGAAAACGAATGAGATAGCGGGAACGCAATAGCTAAATTCAGAGCTAAAAATGAAATAGAATTTAACATAAAGACCAAAAAATAACACCGAGACGCTATAATTCTCCGCTGGATGCTTCATTATTTTTTTTTTAGCCTGAACAGGTAAACAAACTTCAAGTACTTGAGGCTAAGTGTATTTTAATGGATTTCTATATTATTCACATCGTTAACTTAAGATAAAGTTTCATATTGATTACCATAACTCGTAATTTACAATCAAACTGTCTAAACCGATAAGACCTGCTTTTAAAGGTTTCCCCAACCCGGGAATCACGTGCCACAGCCCGCACGTAATCGTCGTCGCCAGCCAATCTAATGCGACGTCCGTTAAACCCAATATTATATAGAATAATTGTAACTGCAGCTATGACAATAGTTTGTATAATAATTTAGCCTTGGCTTACCTTACTACTGCGGTTCGACAAACAAACTATATTTATTAAGCCAGCCGCTAAGTATCTTGTAATGACGTTCGGCGATCATATTAGGCAAGCAGCTGACGATGGTAGATACACTGAATATTTAAGTATAGTAAAAATAATAACGTAAAAAGGCGGGAACAGAGCAGCTAAATTTAGAGCATTAAAATTAATGGTAGAAATAGAATTTTGCATAAAGATCCAAAAATAACGCCGGGACGCCCGTGATTCTACTTTGGCTGCCACATTTTTTTATTTTGTTTTTTGGCTGCTCAGTCAAACAAACCTGGAGTAGTTGCGGCTAAATGTATTTTAATAGACCCCTACGAACTACCTTTCAAGTCCTAAAAACATCATTTCGTCAATTGTGACGTCATTTGGCTTTTTCTAATTTGAATTACCCGAAACAAATGTTGTAATTATTAACTTATCGACGCGGAAACTTGTGCAATGTAAAACTATTTCAATTAAATCATTATCCAATAATAATTAAAATACTTCTAAAGTTGTACAATTTTTCGCCAGATCTACTTTTATTCCTTCTTGTCCAGTAACATCGTGTAGCACAGGATCTACATGTGCTTCTGACCAATGTGAGTGACTTGGACGTGTTTTGCAGGTGTTACTATTAACGATATTAAATCTATCATCAAATGAGAAATCATCGTCATCACCTGTAATAGTTGAATTTCATGAGCTCCTCGTGTCTTCACAGTCCGTCAAGTAATAGCCAACTATATCATTTGGTATATATACATTACCTTTTGGTGTATGTATCTTCTTCTATCGAAAATATAATATTTCTTGTCCTCGTCGGGAATTTCTTGCAAATGTTTAGATGTTTTTACACACAAAAATGACACTTGATTCTAATGACACTTGAAAAGAAATTATAATTAACACTTGAAATCACAAACTGTATTATTTGCTCAATCTGACACGCTCCGAAGCAGACCAACAATACTGTACCTCACTGATCGGATTAGATTACTGTATTCATGGTAATTAAATCCAGTATAGAAACAGTGGTACAAACCAAAACAAGAAATATGCAACAATGTTGACAAAAGCATGAAAAGATTAACATATTATAAACAAAGTGAATTCCACTATACGTCAAAAATAAACTAAATGAACAGACTTCGTAATGGGTATAAATTTTTAATTTAAAACACCACACCACTTTATTTACAGTATAAAATTTAAAAATATTAAATAAATTTAACTTTAGTCTTCTGTATAGCGAAATATATTTTGAAAGAATCTGTTTACACTGATTAAAAAATAAAATGATCTCTAGACCACCAACTTTTTATATCATTTCATTGTTTACTAATCAAGTATTCTGTTCGCAACAAAATTTGACCCATTTGATTATCGAAAACTGATAAAGTACAAGCAACCCAGATTTGCGACGCTGGACACAGATACAAGAATATTGACGCCGGTATCCAAAAGGGTTAATTAAAATTAAATATGTTGTTGAACTGCCGTGTTTGTAAAAAATTAGAAGACCAGAAGTGCGTTTTTACTGAAGAAATTTAGGAAACCGGATGTGCGCTTTTACTGAACATTTTATTCAGTTTTTAACCAACTCCAAAGAATTTCTTCCAATTTGGTACACAAAGTATAAAATTTGTCAATTAGGTTTCAATTTGAAAAATTGGAGTAAGAGAAAGTTCTGTGAGGGTTTCCACCAGATTTTTTTTTTAATTTGTAAGAGAAACATCTACACAACCACAACTTGCAATAGGAAAAATTTTGTGAATTCACTCACCCACTCTGCTCTACCTGGACTGGAAGTTCCGAAGAAGGATATTAATAGTGGCCATATAAATGTATAATTAAATAATTATAATTCCTATTATAAACTTCATAACAGTATCATGATATATCATTGTTAACATAAATTATTTGAAACTTATTTATGTATTTGACGATTTTATTAATGAACCTATTTTGAATGGAAAAGTAAACTCAAAAAAGTCTAAGAATTTGCAGCGTGAAGATTTTTGCTAAAATGAATATTAAAAGAAATATATCCTATTTTCATTAGTATCAAATATTCAATCTTTAAAAAGGACTAAGTAATATTAGAGAATTTATGCATCACAAATGCATGCCAAATCACATAATTTGAAGGAATTATAATTATTCTGAATTTATTTAAACCGAGCTCATTTTATTACAAGATTTTTATAGCAATAATATTATGGAGAATCCAGAAACAACATAAACATGGGCCACTATTATTCCCCAGCCTACCTTTATTGCTGTAGGTTGGGATAGGTAACAATCTCTTGCAGTTACATATCCTTCGATGTGCTTGCATCTTTCTCTTCATTACACTGGACACAGGACACAGTTTAAAATATTTACAATCGGAAAACTGTAGAACAAATTACTAGTCTGGTCGGAATTTAGAATATCCGTGGACTAATTTTTTTTTGTCGCACTAGTTAAAATAATCATTTATTTTGATAACCACGAATACTGAGAACTCCCGTTAGCAACCATTCCCGCATTACCTGTAAAAAAATATAATAAAATTCAATTATTAGTATAATTTGGGTAAAATTTAATAACCATCATTGCAGAAGTTTCTGCCAAATAAGAATCAAAATTTTGAACTAAATTTGGAAACAAAGAAATCCTAAGGGAACGATGATTTCCCATGTGCAAAAATACGGTATCAAACAATAGCATGAATACAGTTTTACTGCAATTATTATAATTCTAATGGACAATTTTTATTTTCTTTTACTACTAAGAAGGGGAAGTACTGCGATGCTGTTAAAGTTTCAAAATTGCGTTTTCACCAGAAATTACAAGCACGCGTTATAATCCGCAAAGCCTGCTTTTATAGCTTTCTTATTGCTGTGAAAGCAGTTTGTATCAAGTAGCCTTGGCTTACCTTTCTGTTGCGAGTCTGCAAAGAAACAATATTCACCAAGCTAGCCGCTAGATATCTTGCAATGACGTTTCCAACTGGGATGAGTTCGCCGACAATACTAGGCGAGCAGCTGACGAGGCTGAAGTGATGCTAGAAACCAACATGCTAGAGACACTGAATATTTGAGTATAACCATAATAATAAAGTGAAAACGAATGAGGTAGCGGGAACGCAATAGCTAAATTCAGAGCTAAAAATGAAATAGAATTTAACATAAAGACCAAAAAATAACACCGAGACGCCTATAATTCTCCGCTGGATGCTTCATTATCTTTTTTTTAGCCTGAACAGGTAAACAAACTTGAAGTACTTGAGGCTAA